>JAECMU010069524.1:880-15657 GCA_016106625.1 Dracogyra subfuscus
CATAACAGTCAAAAATGGGTAAAGCCCCAAGAAAGTCACCTGTTAATCTACATAATAAAGATAAAGATAAACACCAAAGTTCAGTTTGATATCTTGAGACCTTGAAAAAACACAAAAACCTACACTCTGCCAGTATGAAATTTGTGAGTATGGCACTATGGAATTGAATACAACCAGTCAACTAATGGGTTTAGTTTACGATTACGGTTAAGAAAATCCTACAGTAATGATAGGAGTACCATAATGAAGTTTGTCAAAAGGTTAACTAAAAAAAATGTTTATGTACATGTTTATAATTTTTACTCACATATATTCACTTTTTGTTTTATAAATACATAAAATGAAGTTCATATATAAATTGGTAAGTATTATTTTGGGGTATTTTTCTAATTTTTATGATATTTTAGATCAGTAAATGTTGATTAAAATTAGGCAAAACATCGAAAAAGTTGTGTTGACTTCTGGGTATTTGTGGCCAACTGTCCAGCATTTATGTCCATTATTCCAAATAACAGTGGTTTTCTGACCAGAATATTTTTAAAAATCTAACTACCGTACAATTAGTATTTGGTGATTTTTGTTGTTGGTAAAATTATCAGATTTATTATCAAAATAGCTGTCAAAATCAGCTATCGGTCCCTGAAATTGACCTCAACTGGCTGCCATTGTTGTCACATGAAAATACTTGGCGAAAACAGTTTTCAACTCAAAATTCCAACATATTTTCCACTGAAAATTAAAAATTTAAAGAAAGCTAAGTTGTCTTCAGTTTCCTGTTCATAATAAATGGTTTCCGGTGAGTATTATGTTGTGCAAAACAGCAAAAAATATGAATTGGAGAATGCACTGAATACAGAGTACTGTATGTTGACTGGTGTGACGTGGGGCGAGATATCTCGCCTACAGTAGTCAGAAGGTTAAACAGATGTAAAACTGGAATTTGAACAGTTGGTACTTCAGTTCTCCAAGGTTAGCATTCATTGTGCTCAAAGCACTAAACTAGCAATGATGTATTCATCATCAGTACCAAGTTTTAATATAAATAATGTTTGTTTTGCAATACTGATATTAATTTGAATATTCATGATACAATGTTGATTATAGTAAGAAATATGTTTACACCTACCCATTGAACCTTGCAGAGCACTCACTCAGGGTTTGGAGCCGGTATCTGGATTAAAAATCCCATGCCTCGACTGGGATCCGAACCCAGTACCTACCAGCATGTAGACCGATGGCCTATCACAATGCCACCGAGGCAGGTCACTGTATGAGTACTACTAAAGCAATATATGTTTCCTACTGGGCCCAATATATTTTCATATCTGCTAAGTTCAAAGATCATAACTGTCCAAAAATGGATAAAAGAAAGTCAAATTTAATCTATAAATCTGAATAATAATGCTAAATAAATAACTTCACCTCGATATCTTGAGACATTAAAAAAAACACATTTAAAATTGCAAAACTACATATCATGGGACAAGACGGACAGACGCACAATGCAAATAAAGCTACATTATTATTCTGCTTGGTATTGTGCTTGTATTGTAACCAATAATTCCTCCATGTAGACACACAAATTGCATCCCTTTGTGTAAAACTGGAAATTGAACAGTTGGTACTTCAGTTCTCCAAGGTTAGTATTCACTGTGCTACAAGCACTAAGCTAGCAATAATGTGTTCATCATCAGTACCAAGTTTTAATATACATAATTTTTAATTATATATTAAGAAATATATTAAAGTAATTTCAAAAAGCATTATAAGAGTACTTCTAAATTAATACATGTTCCCTACTAAGCCCAACACATTTTTATGTCTACTAAGTTCAAGGGCAATAACTGTCAAAAATGGGTAAAACCCCCAAAAATTCAAATTTGATGTGTAAATTTACATAATAAAGTAAATATAATCTTCAAAAAAGGTAGGGGAACTCGAATAAGAATTTACAATTGCCAAAATTGTAAGGTATATTAGCTGTGAGGAAGGGTTATATCATAACTGAATTAATTGGGCAAACATTACAACCGGTACTTCAGTATTACAGTAGGTTTTATGACTACCAAAGATCTTGAAGAACAATTGGGGTCAGTCAGAAGTAAAATTTGACATTATTTATCATCAATAAATCGCAAATTCAAACAATAAAGATTACTTAAAACAAAACCATAACAACTATATGATCAACAGAATGAAAAAGATCTAAAGAAATAATGTTCCACGTTGATTAATCGATCTTCCTGGAAATGTTAAAATCGTGAATGACACCCCACACACGTGTACAGGGAAACTGCCTGATGCACTTGCAAACTATGGAATGTGTTCTCGGTGTTTGTTGATAAACAGACCTGAATGTTCTTTACTAGGATGTCTGTGGTCAAAACATATGTTCGGTCTTACAATTGATATTAACATTAATAGTTCAGGTTCCCCTACCTTTTTTGAAGAGTATACAAAAACGTTCAGCTTGACATCTTGAGACATCACCCAAAAAACCCCACCCCTGCAAAACTACATATAGGACAGATGGACTGACATAAATACACAATGCAAATAAAGCTACATCATTATTCTACTTGTAGAGGGTGGGTATTGTACTCGGTCATTAATTCCACCATATAGACACACAAACTGCATCCCTTTGTGTCTATTTTTGTTTAAACAGCTGTAAAATTGGAAATTGAACAGTTGGTACTTCAGCTCTCCAAGGTTATCGTTCATTGAGCTCAAAGCACTAAACATGGGACACCGATGTTCATCATCAGTACCAAGTTTTAATGTACAGAGTTTGTTTTTAAATACTATTAATGATGCAATGTTGATTCTGTGAAATATAAAACACATACCTCTTCAAGTTCAGCTTCAGATATCTGTGGTTCAGGAAGAACCAGTTTACTTCTTTTCTTAACAGGTTCGGTAAAACTGAAAAATGATGTTTGGTTTTAAAGATTTTGAATCCAGATCCAAAAAGAATGAATGTTTAATGGCATCAGGGCCAGTGCTTATGAAACACCAGAGTCTAAACTCAAATATTTAATGACGTCAATTATGCAAGCAATTCATGTGCATTGCCATGTTAAGGTCTGAAGATGTTATTAAAAGACTTTAATCTAGACTTTAAAGGCTACAAATGCACGGGCCCAGATACATGCAACAATCAGAAACTATAAAGTCATTATTAAACAGATATTTTATCAACTGAATTACACCAAAAAACTTAAATACAATGTTATGCAATAGCTAGTGGACAATCATTACAGCAGTGATACAAAAAAAAAAAAAAAACAATGAGACAACTACTCTTTTCAGTGATAATTTGGCAGAGTTAATATCTATTTGTTAAGACACATATGAGAAGAAACTTGGATTCATGACGTATACAAGATATTACAAACTATTAACCATCATAAATGTAGAAACAAAATATTAGAAAAGAAATGCAATATGACAAAGATGCGGGACATACCACTGACAAAGACTGACTGACATACATACATACTAGTAAAGAGTTTATTACCATATCCAGAAATGGAAAACTAGAGGACATTTTGGTATTCACCAATAAATCAAGCTATCCAGTTGTTTTTAATTAAACTAAAGTGTTCAAAATAATTAGATGGTTAGCTTGCAAACCTATATAATTTTTAGGCAAAATCTTAAAATCTTACTTGGTTTGTGCAGCAATAGCACCAGGCAAGTCATTTTCTTTTCTCTTTTTCTGTCTTTGTTTGTCTTTCCTTCTCTCCCTCTATAAATAACAATTTTTGTTTTAATTATAACATAAATGTAACAAAATTATTGGGTTTATCTAGTATAAAAATTTTTATTTAATATTATGAACATATGATTAAAATACTTAGAATAATTAAGTAAAAAATAAGTCTAAATGATAACAGATTACAACATAGTACAACTGATTGATCAAGACTTTAAATCACTTGACATTTATTAAAATAATTAATCTCCTCTAAAACATCTAGATAACAAAGAAATTGCAAAAACAAAACAACAAATAGCTAATAAAAAACATTCACGAATGTTTAGCTTTAGAAATTGTATTAAAATATATTCCAAAACACATTTATATGCATTAGCTTTAGGACAACATCATAGTATATATTTTATTTAATTAAAAACCTCTTCTTTGGTGCTTCTAAGTTCCCCATCCAGATTTTGTTGTCGTAGTCGCTTATAATTAGGGTCCAAAGGATTGTATGTCTCCTCAGCAGTATCATAGAAACCTGTAATCAAAGTAAAACTAAACTTTACAGGAGAGAGCTTGTATTATGACAGGTATAACAAAACAAAAACTACTAGCAGGGTTCGCCAATTTCGAACTTCAAAAAACAACTCGCAAATTTTATTTTAATTTGGCGAAATAATGGATATTTTGTTAGAAAACAGTTGGGTTCCTGTCATTTTTTAACTTTAGTAGATAATTAAATTTTTGCAAACTTTTCTGCTGATCCAGAGCAGGCCCTGTTATATAACATGGTCTTGTCTTATATTTTATTAAGCATGAATTCAGTGACAACAATAGCTACTGAAAACCAAAACGGAATGACACCAGCAGGAATGGTTTATTTTCATTTACCTGATGCTGGTTTCTTTTCAAATGGAATCTCAGCATTGTAGTCGACTCCACGCTTTTTCCTTCTCTTTTGTTTTACTCTATATAACAAAATTTAACATAAATAGTGAATGGATTCTTTAAAACTGACTAAGACATAACAATCGGTTGACAATCTATAGTTCAGTGAGTATTTATCATTAATAACAACCCATTATCTCCAATTTGAAATAAAATAGGTCATCTATTGGTATAATTTGCTAATAAAATAGCACTTTGTTGATGATTACTTGTTTTGTTTTTAGAAATTAAAATATCTTATGTATTTCTCAAATGAATATTTGCTCTTTTTTTTCTCAGTATTCTTCTACTAACTTTCATTTAAAAGTACCCCTTCCAAAAAGACAACCTAACAAGTTAACACTCAAACAACTTTAAATATTAGTTCATTTGGAATATAAACTGGTATTAGATACAGAATGATTAACACCTCTATTTACAACAGTAAATGATAATACTGTTCAAAACAAGGTGACTTACTCAATTCCTGCAGCTCTCAACTCTCTCCTCTTCTGAAGTGCAGCTAATCTCCTGTAATAAAAAGTGTTTAACATCACTAACCCTTCTTGTACTTGGCAAAAAACATTAGGATCATGTTTAACATTGTGAAATAATGAATATCTAATAGTCTTTGCTTTTATGATTAAAAAGGACATTCCTATGCAAAGACCTATTCAAAGTTACAGAAAGTTTGTTTGCATACTAGAGTGCATTTATTTATTAATCATCTGACTATTGGATGTCAAACATTTGTTAATTTTTACATATAGTCTTAGAGAGGAAACTTGATAAATTTTTTCATTAGTAGCAAGGGGTCTTTTATATGCACAATTCTACACAGACAGGATAGCACATACCACAGCCTTTGATATACCAGTTGTGGTGAAGACCTATTCAATTCAGCATTCAAAAATTAATTCCATAAATGAACATTATATTAATAATGAAAAACAAATTTAAAATAAAATAAGAAACTGAGATAAGAATGAAAAAAATCTTAGTGACCTGGTCATCTCCAAAATTAATTACAGAATCTTTTTATGTTAAATACAGTATACCTGGCTTCTTCCAGCTGCTTCTCTCTAGCCTTCCTCTTTGCCTTTTTGCCCTGAGTGTTAGCAAGACGAGCTCGTGCTTCAGACAGCATTTCAAGTTCTGTAAACAAATGTATTAATAATATATATCACCAGAAGAATGCTATAAAGAACTAGAATGCAAGGACATACAATGCCAGCTTTGGCATTCGCCAAATTCGCCAACTGCTAATTTCAAAAACAATTGGCAAATTTTATTTTGGCAAAATAATTTCACGAAATAAAACATGTTTTGTTGGAATATAAATGGGCTTCTACCATTTTTGAAGTTTAGTAGATAATTTGGCAAAATGTTCTACTAACCCAGAGATAGTCCTGAAATATGTTTATAAAACGAATGAGTTTAGACTGAAATTACCATTGACCCAAATTCTAACTTGCTGTAAACTGCATGTCTTAAAATGGCAGACAGGTAACAGACTTAATTTTTTTTTATAATTTTCTATCACAAATTAAATTTAACTGCTGTTTTTGCCAGTTATTCCTAAACAAAAATACAAAAGGCTTTACACAGCAAATGTGTCAAAGGATTCAGCATCTAATCACATTAGGGAGAAAATGCATTATGTTGAGAGGTCTGGTTAACTTATTTTTTAAAAACAGTAGTAAGTAGTACTATGATATTCTAGTTTTAATACCCAAGTGTAATAGTTTAATACTCACCATCTTCATCCATATCCACTGGATCGGGTCTTGCTGGTTTGGTTTCTGGATTGGGGTCGATCTCACCAGGTTTCAGCTTGCGTGGATCATCCTCACTTTCATCACGGTTCTGAGCTTTGTCTCTGTTAGGAATCAACACAACATTAAACTACTGAATTCATAACATGAAGTAAGCAGCCAGTTTAACACGAACCAATCATTTTGTTTGTTTTATTGTTTAACGACGCACTCAACAAATTATAATGACGGTTATATCGGCGTTGGACATATGGTTATGTCGAGAGAAAAAACCCAGTGTTTAGCTGACGGGGCATAATCCTAGACTGACCGTGCATCAGGCGGGCACTGTACCACTGGGCTATGACGAACCAATCAAGAAAATAATTTCAATACCAAGCAATTATATTGTGTTTAAATACAACCTCGAAAACTGTTTAACAAGTGATCATATGGTAATTGCAACATACAGTCTAAAGAATGAAATCAAAACACACTGACAACATAAGCGCTTCTCTTAACAAATTAAAACCCACTGACACCCTAAGTGCTTCTCTTTACAAATTAACTGCACAGATTTTATCTGCATTTCTTAAAACAGAACAGAACATAATGTGCGATGTTTGATCATGTATATATTATATATATATCACAGAATGTGCCAAGTAAGCTGGAAAATATACGTCCAATCTACTTGTTTTCAAATGTGGTAAGGTATGTTTTAATCAATCAAGCATGTAATAATTATAACTTTTGTAATTAGTTTTTGCTTTAAGAGTTAATATTAGGAGTGTGTGGGACAATATGTCAAATTAAAATACGTTAAAGTATTATAATAAATATTATGTTGCTCTATCTTTTTCTCCTGCTTCCTCTTTTCTTTCATTCTTTTTTTCAAAAATCCCAGATCAGAAAAGCACTCTGTCCGCAAGTATATAAACTGTTGCTTTAATGTGTCATGTTATTTAGTAAGATGTATATGTACAGCAGTGAACCAGGGGCCCATTAAATATTTAAAAACAAAATTATATATAAACATAAAACCCAGTAAAGTACTCTTATAACGAACATGCTTCGAACGAACATCTGCATAGAACGAACTGATCAAAAAGTATCCCTATACAGTAATGCAAATGTGTACAACAAACAACTGCTATAACAAACTAACTAGCGTGGTCCCTTTCGGCTTATTATAAGAGTACTTTACTGTATTGTTAAAATTGGGGGGGGGAGGGGGGGGTTCACTTAAGAAAAAAGCCCCCTTTCATCCCCTGCTCAAAATGTCTAAACTTACAGCAGAAGTTCGTAATGCTCCAGACACTGTGCAGCTGTCCGGCCGATGATGGGGGCGATGGTTCTCCACTGCGTTGGCATCAGCTTGGCCAAATGGAGAAGTTTCTCCTCCTCCTCTCGGCTCCATTCTGTTTTCTTGATGCTCGGATCAAGCCATTCATACCTAAAAGCAAACAAATGTTAGTCTTAACAACCTGTCAGAACAATGCATATGCATATAATAAGCAGCTGTTACGGTAAAAAATAAATTAAAAAAAGAGTCAGTTTTGTCTAAAGAACACCTAGAAATTTAACCAGGCATGGTAGAAAACACACTTTTGGGGGCATTTTCACCATTTTCAGGCCACTTTCTTTTTGCATTAAATGTAATGAATGGCAAAATATACAACAAAGATATTTTTATATATTAATAATTAAAAAATGTAGTGTTTCATTAAAGCAATTTTAGAATTAATTAATTGAAAAAGGCTCGTTTAATCTGAGGGCAGCATGGCACTGATTAAGGCAAGATGGTGCTGCATCATGCAGCATGATGCTAAAACAAGCTAAGGAAAACACTACCACTATATAACAAGGGCTAGCTCTGGATGTACATAAAGTTTTGCCAAATTATCTATTAAACTTAAAAAATGGCCTAAAACCAGTTATTTTATAATAAAATGTAGGAAAATTATTTCGCTTACTTAAAATAAAATTCGCCAATTGTTTTTAAAATTCATAATTGGTCAATTTGGCAATATAACACTGTGATTAATTAATTATCAGATTTGATACCAAATGTTTGGTCATTCTGACAGGTTTTCTTCACAGGAAACACTTTTTAAATTACCAATTAAGGATCTTTTAAAGGAATTTCCCCAATTGTAAATACATGTAGGACAGCACATATCATGGCCTTTGATAAAATACCAGTTGTGTGCCTAAGGTTAGGACTGGCGGAGGTTAGATCCTATGATCAAAGCACATCAGGCAAGGTAGAAAGCAATGGTACCAATGAAGTACATGATACGCCAGTCAGAAGTGTAATGGAAAACCATATGATGTTCAGAATAAAGACAAATTATTTTATTTATTTGTATCACAGAGACTTAGTAATTGTATGTGACATACCACCGTCCCAAGTTGTTCTTACATGTGAGGTTTTATGGCCCTGTATGTAAGTTACATGTATGGTCCAGATAAGGATTTACTGTTCTGTGCAGCAGACCATGAAAAATAGGTGACACTGAACTAGTAATACACACCACCATCCCAATTTGTCCCTACATGTGAGGTTTGATGATCCTGTATGCATCTGTATGTAAGATAAAGTCCAGACAAGGATTTACTGTTATGTGCAGTAGACCGTGAACAGGTCACAGTGATCTAGTAATAATATGCAACATAATGTTCCTACATGTGAGGTTTGATGATCCTGTATGCATTTGTTTGTAAGATATGGTCCGGACAAGAAAAAGTTAACAAGATGGACGTACGGACAGACAGCAGCGTACCATAATATTAATACAACTCATCACAGACGGACGTATAAAAACGGATCCTTCTACAACCCTCGAAATAAGCTGTAATTGACGTAACCAACAAATAGGTTACATGCTATTCTTTTACAAGGCTAAAATAAGTTGTCCTTCATAACAAGACTAATATGGTGTCCAGTCACACCTCTTTTTGGCCCCATCACCTTTTATATTATATCTGTCACCCCATAACACAACACAAAGACTGTGTGGGTGCTCCCACCACAAAATAAAATCTAGGCCATTGAATTGATTATTACATTAACTAAAAAAACACTAATATTATGCTCATATGGCATATGTTCGAAGGCATTCGAAAACATCAAAACTAGACTTTTCAAATCACAAACATGGAAGACAAATTAAATTAAGAATTTATCACAAATGGATCATATTTAACAAACTTTTCTGTCCCTTATGCTTGTTCGATTAAACTTTCTCTTGTCAGAACAAACGAACAAGTGTCTATTTCAAATGCTGATACAGGAAAACACCAAGCAACTTATTTTGCAGGCTGCTTCTACATCTTTTTAAAAAACAGAAAGGAATCTGTTTTACAAACACTATACTAGCACTAAAGAAATATAATTTGTGTTTCAGGTACAAGATTTCCTACCGTACTACTACTACTAATGTGGAACTAAAATAAAAACAATCATGTACCATCTGGCTTTACACTGCTTTGATGACTTTCGGTGAAGCAGGGATGCAATTCTGGCCCATTGGTTTTTGCCATATTTCATAACAGCTGCCTTCAAGATTTCATCCTGAAAAGTATGAACATTTAATCAAGTTTACAATTTAACAAAAACAGCTCTTTTTTAACGGTTTATAACACTATTTAATGTGGAATTAATTTGTAGCTATTAAGCATAAAAAGGAGGTAAATGTGACACTTGGTATAGTGTTGGGGCAGTGAGAAATTTTTCTGAGAATGCTGGTCAACTTGACACAAAAACTATGTCGCCCCCTACCAACTTGCCCCAAATAATTTAGTCAACTTGCCCCAATTTTTACTTTATTGTCCATAATGTTCACGATATCATATAAAATGGGCAATTAGAACTTTGGTATATCATTTTATATATTACGATAACTTGCATGTCTTAAAATTGGTGTTATATTGTGGAGGTCCTAATTTCAAAGAAACAATAATCTATTATTAATAATGGCGATGTACAGTTTGATAGTGTTTCTTATAATTATTCTCTCTGTTTGTCTTGATTATTGGCATTTACAAACTTTAATATTACAGTGATCTTTGAAGACTCCTTGAAAGTTGTCTGTGAATCTAAACCATTAAGTCTTTTTATGATTAGAGCGGGCAACATGGCCCAGTGGTAGAGTGCCCGCCTGATGCGCGGTCGGTCTAGGATCGATCCCCGTCAGCTGACCACTGGGGTTTTTTCTCGACATAACCATATGTCCGACGCCGATATAACCGTAATTAAAATGTGTTAAGTGCGTCGTTAAACAAACCAACAAAAATTTTATGATTAGTGCACAACAGAGATTGAAAGTAGTCTTGACTTGTCAACATTGTCTTGAGGATCACTGGTATTTTTGTCATGGGCAAAACATATATCATTAAGTTAACTAAACATTGCAAGTCATCTATGCAGTCTTAGTAGCTCCAACTCATCTGTGCTGGTCTGGTTACAGCAGATGAAAGCCGTTTCAAATATAATTGTCCATTGATCCTGTTAGTGTTAATAAGTACTGTAACAACTTATATCTTTGAAATTCCAGTGAATGTTCTGGTATGAAATATGTTGCAGTTCTATTACATCTAATATAATTTTGTTTACTTTGAACCAAATAAAGTGAAACTGGGGCGAGTTGACCAAACTACTGGGGCAAGCTGTTTGTAAAACCTCTTTTGGGACGAGTTCGACAAACTCTAGGGAGGAGTTAGATGGGGCGAGTTGGTTTTGGGGTCGAGCTGACCTGCTTCCTCTTACTGTTACGCTTATCGTCAACGTCCCTAACTGTTATGCTTCAAATTCTGTTCACTTTGTTTTCTTGTGCACGGTTCATGCAATCGACATCCGATTTGTTGTCATCGGCATGTCGTTCATTTATGAAGTTTTTCTTTACAGTTCAAGTACATTTTCATAAACAATAAAGTTCAGAAAAATAAGTATCCAAATACAAAAATTTACAAATGTCTAAAACCATTAATTTTACTAAGTCATCCGTTTTCAATTATTATATTCGATTTGCAAAACTGTAATGAATCTATAGTATTTATAATCCATTCATAACAATTGTAAATAATTTTGATTTATAAATTGTGTCAATTATGAATCAATTCATTAAAAAGAAAAAAATATTTTACAAACTATTCACTGGTATAAACATAATGCCCATCGATAATGACATCAAATGTTTTGGATGCGTGTTGATAAAATGCGGACCAGACCAGAAGGCTTGACAAATTGAATTTTTCCTTTTAAAAAATATTAAACTAAATGTTCATCAACTGTGCATAGTTAAGAAACCTATTTTGTCATGCAGTGGCCTTGAAAAGGAAATGACGAACTGCACATGTACATTACAATACTTTTTGCAAACGCATGTGCTTGAACGCAGTTAAAAAACATACTCTTTCCTGTTTACCAGAGGGAGTTTTACTTCTGTTTACTAGAATGGATTTGTTTTACATCAACATTGTTGATTTTTTATGTTAACTGATTGCAATCTATTTGGTTTCAGGTATCATAGCTGAAAATGTAGAATAATATTTCCGTAAATATTGTATTCGTGTTTTTGTCATTAGGTGAAAGAAAATAAATAAAGAAAAATGTTTTATTTAACGATGCACTCAACACATCTGAATTACGGTTATATGGCATCAGACATTTGGTTAAGGACCACACAGATACTGAGAGACGAAACCAGCTGTTGCTACTTCATGGGCTACTCTTTCCAATTAGCTCTTTTATATGCACCATCCCACAGACAGGATAGCACATACCACGGCTTCTGATATTCCAGTCGTGGTGCACTGGCTGTGACAAGATTGTCATTAGGTGAATGCAGCTTGGGTATAATATCCGCCCAGTCCTCCATTTTATTATTTTTATTTAGGGTTCGGGTTACTGGAGCGGGGGGGGGACCAGATGGATATTTTCCTGCAGTTTCTTAGTTTGGGACTGGATGGTACAGTAATAGTATTTCTGCAAAGGGTTTAAAATGATGAAAATAGAGATATACCTACATATGAATTATTATTTTGTTTAATAAAATAACAGCATACAAAACATTTTATCATTATTGCAATAACTGTCAGATTGGGATTAAGTTAAAATTAAGAGGCAGAAAAATTATAAATGTTTTTGAGGTTAAAATCTCACAAAAACTATTGCAAAAATCCTTATATTTTCTTATATTGAAATGAAATATACCTCAGTGTTCCTCCAAACACCACCTTTGATCATTATTCGAGGCATCTTGCTTGTGTTGGTGTGTTATTCTGCAACAAAAATTATATTTATTCACAAAAACGACATTCACACGCTGGAAAAACTAAAACCGGAAGTAACCGGAAGTTCTGAAAGAAATTTGTTATACTACTTGTAAAACTATTTATTCTAATTACTAGTTATAAACAGCAACTGTTTTCATCTCTCATACACAAACACATACGCGAGCAAACACACACAAACACATACACACACAAACATACATACACACAGACAGACACGCACACGCACACAAACATAAACACAAAAACACAAGTACGCAAGCACACAATCATACACACACACACACATACATACACATACATAAACACAAACATAAAACACACACACACACACACACACAAACACATACACCATACATAAACACACAAACATACACACACAAACACAAGGCGCGCGCACACACATATAAACACAAACACACACCTACATATAAACACACACAAACACACACACAAGCACAATAACACACATAAACACACACACACCATACATAAACACACACACACACACACACACACACACACACACACACACACACACACACACACACAAAAAACGAGTCTAAATTAAATAAACTTAGAGAACAGTTTAAATGTGTTTGTATTAATGACTACTATAATACATTGGTTATTGAATGTCAAACATTGTTTCCAAACAAAAATCCGCTACAATTTTATTTTATACCTGTATATAACGGCCACCCAAGGGACCTGACAAAAGTGGCCGTGAACGACAGGTGATATTTATATACAGGTTCAAAATTAGAACCCATACATTAAAAAAAAAGATGTTGCATTTTTAAACCAGTCCCACACTGGCTTGTTTACGTCATCATTGCCTGTTGCTTTCTTCTGCCTTTTTCTTTATTGTTAAAATCGGCCAGAACATCAGCTTTCCTTTCTAAAATATAATTAATCTGAGAACGTCTTACACCAAAATGATCGGCGATCTTTCGCGCACTTAAATTGCCTTACTCAGATTTGTTAATAATGTCGATTCTCTGTTCTAACGTTAAAGCAGTACTATTTTTTGCTGGCATTTTGAACACAAATGTATTCGTTGCAAACGCTAACATTGACCAAAAAAACCACCAACAAAAAAATACACATTGACTTGCAGAAGATATTTTGTTTAATTGAAGGTTAATACCTATGTGGCATGTTTTGCTCATTTGTTTGTTTAACGTCATCGCTAATCATTCAATGGAGTATGACCGTTAACTACAGCTGATTAAGATCATGAGTCCTTAAATAATCTTAACACTGGGAATCTTTAGTGACCCCCGCCATCAGCAATTAATGTTTATTTACCTCTTTTGTTTTGTTTCTCAAGAATCACTAAAGTGCCCATTCATACAGATACGTTATGTACAGCCAATGGGAAATCGTATCCTGTTCATTTAATTTATAATTTTTAAGATGATTGCAAAAGTAAAGACATAACCAGGGTAAAAAAATAAACCAAAAAACGTCTTCACGACGATCATCTTGTGGCCATTATAGCTGGTTCAACCTGTGATTTGGGTTTAAAATAGTGACCGCTGGCCGTTTGGAACAGGTGACCGTTATATACAGGTCAAATAAGGAATTTAGATTTTAATCCAATGAACAAAATTAATGTTTTTGCAAGAGCCGATATTTACTGAAACCCTTTCACATTTATTTTTTATTGTATTTTTTTTGTTTATGTCTGGGTTGCTGTTGATGTTTAACGATGCACTCAACACATTAAATTACGGTTATATCGGCGTCGGACATATGGTTATGTCGAGAAGAAAACCCAGTGGTTAGCTGACGGGGATCGATCCTAGACCGACCGCGCATCAGGCGGGCACTGTACCACTGGGCTATGCTGCCCGCCGGTCTTGGTTGCAGGCGCAGACCTCTATTAACCGTGACCATATCCCACAAGACGTCTATCCCAAGTCCGATCTCTGGGATGACCAGTGATCCGACTTGGACAGAAACGTATTTAATTTAAGGCTTGCGGTTATTTGCCCCCCTCACCCGGACATTTGCATACGCGAGCAAACACGAGCAAACACACACAAACACATACACACACAAACATACATACACACAGACAGACACGC
>JAECMU010069558.1:0-11493 GCA_016106625.1 Dracogyra subfuscus
GGTAGTGTTTACTTGATGCGCAGTTGGTCTAGGATCAACCGCCGTCGGTGGGCCCATTGAGCTATTTCTTGTTCCAGCCAGTGCACCACGACTGGTATATCAAAGGCTGTGGTATGTATTATTTTGTCTGGGATGCTGCATATAAAAGATCCCTTGCCACTAATGGAGAAAAAAAAACCCGGCCTCGGTGGCCTAGCGGTTAAGTCACCGGACAACAGGCTGGTAGGTACTGGGTTCGCAGCCCGGTACCGGCTCCCACCCAGAGCAAGTTTTTAAGGACTCATTGGGTAGGTGTATGGACGCTACACCCTCATTTCTCTTTCACTAACAATAACAACTAACCACTAATTTCTATTCTGTCCTGGACAAACAGCTCAGATAGCTGAGGTGTGTGCCCAAAACAGGCGTGTGCTATAACAGCTTGCTCTGAATGTGCACGTTAAACAAAAAAGTAAAGTAAAGTAAGTAAATGGAAAATTGTAGCAGGTTTCCTCTTTAAGACTATAATTTATGTTAAAATGACCAAATATTTAAAATCCCATAACTAATGATTGATATATCAATATGCTAATATATGCTCCAATGGTTTCGTTAAATAAAACAAACTTTTAACTTTATATTAAAATGTTCCTGATATGCCCCCAAATCTCGAACTCACTATAGATATTGCTCTCTTTGACAGCTCACCTCGTTTATCTTGCAAACTCAAACTTTCATGATTTAGAATTTGGTAACACCCCTTTACAAAATGTTAGATCCGATATGGGAGTAGCTGGTCCGTATCTTTCACGTTAGACTGGTCCGCGTACGCTACGAGTTTCTACTCCAGTCAATTTAGTTTTGTGGGCGGCAACACGTTAATTTTTGTACCATTCACGGTGTACACAAATTTGGCTATGTTTTCTAAATGAAGAAAAGAACAAGTAAATAACATGAACGACGCCCTTTTCTTACTAATGACTTGTAACAAACCTTGGAGTTGCTGTAAACATCAAAGCCATGTTCTTGTCGAGATCAAATGACTAGTCTTTATAATTATTTACTTTCAACCAGCAACGAGGCCACAATGTACAAATACTCTGGTCCAAATAATCGAGGCGTATATTTGTGAGTTCATTCAAAGCAGTCAAGTGATTCTCATGAACTTACTGTTTCAATTAAACCACTAGCATATAAGAAACAAAACAAAAACACACATTATTATGTAAATTAAAAATCAAATGTAATTTTTATATTGGCCGAATATTGTAGACAATTAAAAAGTAATAAATATCAGTAACAAAAAAAACGGAGAAAAAAAAGAAGAGAAATGGAGGGAATGTCCAACATATAAATTATAATATCAAAATGGCCACCCCCATTGACAGAAGAGATAACGTTTTTATTCAAACACTGGATCAATGTTGACGTGCATTTTATTGACAGTTCTTGGTTTGGTAAATGTGTTTCACCAAAACAAGTTGTGTGCGTCGTGTTTTGTGTAAATTTTAAGAATACTAATATACACTGGTCCAGGCTTTCTTAAGAATCTTACTTCTTAGCTCTAAACTAAAGACTAAAACCTAACACTAATCCCTAAAACTATCCAGACGGCAAACCATAGTTCATCAAGGTAAACGTCTCCGGCACGATATTTATTATTGTGATGTTTTAGTCTTTAAAGCTAAGAATAGCCTGGACCAGTTACCCAAAATCACACAAAGTAACTTGTTTTGTTTTAGGTTACCTAATTACCACTCCATAATTTAGGCCTTACATACGGTATACATAGCTTATTCCATTTTTGCAACTGAGTGGAATATTCTATTATGATGTTGGATAACATTTTAAAAAAATCAATATTTAACATTGTTGTTGCACTTTTAATTAATATAAATTAACCCCACAGTTGAATACTTACCACTAATAAATGTCAAAATGAAAAACGAAAGTCACATCATCCATGTAGATCAAGTGATTAAAACAGCGAGAATCCTTGATGTTACAGGAAGTTCTGTTGTAAAGTGCTTTTGGAGGAAATAAAATACAAAAAATGTAATACATCACGTGGGTGGGATAAAATAAGGAATACTGGTAAAAATAATGGCGACCGGTTTTTAGGTTGCGTCAATATGAAGTCGGGTAACCTCCAGGCTTTCCAGACGGTTAGTCCACTGGACAATTCATCCACTGATGATTTGTCCACAGCGACGATTCGTCCACTCACCCTGGACATTTCGTCCACTCGATGACTGCATTTTGAAAACATATTAATAGTTATTTCTTTGAATTTGTAATAATTTCTTAACATTACTTTGTGATATACTATAACCCAAAAAGTAAAATAGAGTTAGAATTCAACATTATTATCCAGTTTTTATTAACTGTATTCATTATCATGTAGACGATTCGTCCCCCACTCGCTTGTATATTATCTCACATTCCACAATGTGGTAAATGGGTAATGCAAGCCTCCGTATCAGAAAACTTTATTAACCGCCCCCCCCCCCCCCATGTCATGTTCTCCTTCAGTGGCATAAATCAGCCCTTGAAATTCGGACAAGTTTGCTACGGCAGTTAAGTGCCGTCGCAAATCAATTTTTGCAACGGCACTACGACAGCGGTTTTAAAGAAAAGATTAATGCTGTCAAAATTATTCATATATGATCCACTGCTGTAATAATATACTAAAACATAACATCTCAACTTTACTTTCGTAAGCATCTATACTGGAATAAACAAATTTATATTAATTAAGAAAACTGAGCTACACACGATAATAAATGTATGCCTCTCTCTGGATCTGTAATTGGACAAAGTTCAGAGAGAAATGCCTTCAGACTTTTCACCACTCACAGATTTGCGACGGCAATGAAATGCTGTCGCAAATCAAGTTTACAATAGCTTTTGCGACGGCATTGCCGATTGCCACCGCGAATTTCGAAGGCTGATAAATTATATGCACTGTACCCTCCCTTATCACGTTATTCCCATATGTGTAATAACCTTGGAATAAAATAAAAACTTGTTGTCTTCAATTCCAATATAATTTGTCTTGGAATGAATACGGTTTTTTATAGCCGTATGACAAGGAATGTGACGAGTTGTTCCGATTGTAACTAAATGGAAAGTAGACGGACATGGCTGAGGTGTTCTGACTGAACTTACGAATACATTTACGTGGTCGAGGTGTTCCGAATACATAATTGAAACTGGCCGAAAAATTCTGAATGGTTTTAGACTGTTTGATAGACTGGTCACTATTATGTCCTATATGAGTTTGGTTGTGCAGACACTAATAGGAAACCTTTTGAAAACAATAAATTTATACAAAAATAACTTTTCGATCTCTTACAAACATGAGTTGTTTGCATTTTGATGCATAGGCCTAATACAATATGCAGAAATTTATGGTCACCAAACGGGCAGCACGTGATAAGGTTTTGACTTGCCCAACGTTATTTTGACTCTCCATGGGCAATCGGGTGACCATAAAGTGCTTACCCTGCCAACCAGGCTAATGAGCCTTTGGGCTACATCCCATCACAGATCTGACTTAGTATAATAATAGAGTGCTCGCTGGATCAGTCTTGGAAACAAGGTTTCTTTTTCATCCCATCCAATGCCCAATGACTGGTATGTACATCAAAGGTTGTGGTATGTACTGCCCTGTATGTGAAAGTGCATGTAAATGATTGCTGCTTTTTTGTTTACTGATTTATTGAATTTCAAATCTGTAGAAATCCTCCATTGTTATCAATGATTACATGAAATTATTTCGCCAAATTTTGGGCGACCAACTTTAAACAAACGTTTGGCTTTACATTCTTTCTCTTTTTTGTTGTTGCAGTTACACATTGTTGAATTTTCACAATAAGCCATGCTGTTCGGTCAAGTAGTGATTGGTCCTCCTGGGTCGGGGAAGACCACATACTGTGCTGGAATGTCAGACTTTCTGACTGGTCTGGGCCGCGATGTTGCCGTAGTGAATCTAGACCCAGCCAACGACAACCTTCCATACAAATGTGCTGTAGACATATCTGACCTGATCACCCTATCGGACGTGATGGACCAGCTCAAACTGGGGCCGAACGGAGGACTCATCTACTGCATGGAGTACCTGGAGAAGAACTTAGACTGGCTGCAGGCCCAGCTTGAGAAGGTGAAGGACAAGTACCTGCTGTTTGATTTCCCGGGTCAGGTGGAGCTGTACACCCACCACAGCTCCGTGAAGACGATGCTGCAGCAGTTGGTCAAGTGGGACCACCGGCTGGTGGCCGTGCACCTTGTCGACTCACACTACTGCAACGACCCCGGCAAGTTCATCTCCGTCCTCCTCACGTCGCTGTTGACGATGCTGCAGATGGAGCTGCCTCACGTGAATGTCCTGTCGAAAGCCGACCTGATAGAGAAGTACGGGAAGCTGGCGTTCAACCTCGACTTTTATACGGAGGTTCTTGACCTGAGCTACATCCTCGACCAGCTTCAGGTACCCGAGTTGTTGTGCAGGCGTGGATTCAGGCGGGGTCCTCCCCCCCCCCCCCCCTGCCATTTTTGGTGAAACAATATATATTACAGAATACACAAAAATGCAGTTATCCCGTCCACCTATCAAGGACCTTTAAATTCTATTTTTAAAAAATACAAAAGGTTTTGGACCCCCCTGTATCAAAAAATCCTGGATCCGTGCTTGTTGTGTCATACAGATAGCCTCCTGTCTTGTCTGTCAGAAAGTGTGTATATTTAAATACATCACACATAATTATTATTTATGAATAGGTGGTTATCAAATTCTTCACCATTCATCATTGACTGTTTACAGTGCAAGTTGTCACTATTATTACAAGGCAAAATTGATTACGTCTGATTGTCTTTGACAGGGCGAATTAAGACTGAACAAAGCAAAGTTTCTGTTCTCTTTGCCCCCATGTGCGAGGTCTGTAATACATGTGCCCGTACTAGTCTGTTGCCAAGGTTAAAAAAACAACTTTGTAAGACATAGCAGTAAAATACCAGCCTTCCTCTCAGTTTTAAAAAGGAAAGTAACCTTTTTTTTAACATAAGTTTAGACTAACAATATTGAAGAAAGACCTACAGCATTTAAGAAAATTAATGTAGATTGGGTATTTTTAATTGGTATATCAGAGGTGTGGTATGTGCTATCCTGTCTGGGAGAATACATAATATGAACTAGGAGTAGGAACAGAGATATTGAGGCAGTTACATGTAATAACCACTGCAATAGGTTGGCATTGGATATTTGTTTCATTTCAAGTACAATGTATCTAAAAACATTTTTACTTGTTTTAATAAATATTTAAATAGCTTAATGTAATCCAGTGGTAATCTTGTAAAAATAAATACTGTTAAAATCTCATGTAAGTAAATTCAATATATGACTAATTTGAAAAGCTTTGTGAGGTTCTTATTAGAAGTATTATTGTTTTCTCATCTATTGCAGGATGATAAGTTTTTCCAGAAATACAAAAAACTTAATGAGGCCCTCATTGGAATTATTGAAAGTTACAGCTTGGTGTCTTTTGTTGCCCTTAACATACAGGTATGATATGTTGTTTTGTTTTGTTCATGAAACTTAAGTTTCTCAAATTTGTTTGCAGGTAACTAGTACCATTACGTTTGGTAAGACAGCGCTAAGAATGTTGACATTATTTAGTCTTCAGTCTCAATGTAGAATATAAATTATTGTTTTACTAGGGACGGTATTTAGCCCAGTGGTAAAGCGTTTTCTTGATGCACGTCGATCTGGGATCAATCCCTGTCGGTGGGCCCATTGGGCTACAGTATTTCTCGCTCCAGCCAGTGCATCATGACTGGTATATCCAAGACTGTGGTATTTGTTTTACTGTTAGGATGTTGCATATGCAAGATCCCTTGCTACTAATGGAAAAATGTAGCGGGTTTTCTCTACTGTGTCAAAATTACCAAATGTTTGACATCCAATAGCTGATGATAAATTAATCAATGTGCTCTAGTGGTGTTGTTAAACAAAACAAACTACTTCTGGTATTTCACTGTACATGGAGAACATTAATATATGTAAGTCTTGACAAACACCTCTCCCTCCCACTTAATATTTTATTATGTATCCTGTGAATTACACCTCCCTCCCCACCCACACCTCCAGGAATAATCTAATTATTAAATGACCCCTTAAGTTTATCTTGCATCTCGTTCGAAAACATATCTAACTCATTTTCCCTTGTTAGATCACTTGGAAATAACTCATTGTAAGATAAATGGCATCTAATGGCCGCTTATGTTGTATTCTCTATCTATAGATATTACTAGCAAACAGCAATGACCTGTTTGCCTCTTATGCAAATATATGTAGCCTACAAATAATATTGCAAGTTGGTGAATTTTTGTGTTTTCAATCATTAAGAATTGTTGACAGCAACAATATGTCTCTTTACTAAGTCTGTATTAGTATGTTTTTTTGTTGTTGTTTGTTTGTTTAACGACGCACTCAACACATTATAATTACGGTTATAATCGGCGTCGGACATATGGTTATGTCGAGAAAAAACCCAGTGGTTAGATGACGGGGATCGATCCTAGACCGACCGCGCATCAGGAGGGCACTGTACCACTGGGCTATGCTGCCTGCTGTATTAGTATGTGTATGTTTTTCAATTAATATTATTAAATTAATAAAAGATGTTGGTATCAGTAAAAAAACACCTTAACATTTCTCTTTTTAAAACTGTTTTCCAGGACAAGGAGAGTGTTCTGCGTGTAACACGTGTGATTGACAAAGCCAACGGTTTTATTTTCGGCGACCGAGTACGAGAAGATAAAAGACATCCGTGAAAAATACATGGATACCGAGACTGACATGAACGAAGGAGATATAGATGACAAACAGTCAGGGACTTGAGACCAAATCTATCAGTGGGACTGAAATAGATTTAATTCTTGATGCCACTCCAGTTCGTATGGACACCAACATTAATAAGGGTGACATCGATAACAAACAGCCAGGGACTTGGCATCAAGTCTTTCAGTGGGACTGAAATAGATCTTATTCGTAATATATGCCACTCCAGTTTGTAAGTCTCTGTTAGTTGATCCAACCACTGGCGTTGGTGGTGTTGTGGTTAAGCCATCAGGCATAAGGCTGGTAGGTACTGGATTCACAGCCCGGTACCGGCTCCCATCCAGAGAGAGAGTTTAAGGACTCGGTGGGTAGGTATAAGACCACTACACCCTCTTCTCGATCATTAACCACTAGCAACTAACCCTCTGTCCTGGACAGACAGCCCAGATAGCTGAGGTGTGTGCCCAGGACAGCATGCTTGAACGAAAATAAGTCTAAATGAATTAATGTAGATCCAACCAAAACCAGGCTACGTTCAATAAGACGAAGCAGCAAAACATGAAGTGCTTCACATTACAACTGAAAAAGTTTGTTTTATTTAACGACACCACTGGAGCACATTGATTAATTAATCATCAGCTATTAGATGTCAAATATTTGGTAATTATGGCAAATCATCAGAGGAAACCTGCTACATTTATTTTCTAGTGCAGCAAGGTATCTCTTATATGCACCATCCCATAGACAGGATAACACATACCACAGCCTTTGATATATCAGTTGGAGTGTGCTGGCTGGAAAAAGAAATTGCCCAATAGGCCCACTGATGGGAATCAATCCCAAACCGACCCTCACATCAAGTGAGCACTCTACCACTGGGCTACGTCCCACCTCTACATTAGAGCAAAAGACCACATCAGGCCCCGTGCTTATAAAACTTAAAGCCTAGACTTTAACGTCATGGCAACGCCATTCAAATAGCATTACGTTAAAGTCTGGACTTTAAGTTTTATAAGCAGGGCCCCAGGAACTGGCCAATAGTTCAACAATGTTGACATCATTCGCTGAATTCTAGGCAGGGTTTATCTGTAACTGGCTAACCTTTATCAAAACAAAAGTTTAAACCGACTGTTAATACAGGGCTTCTAGAATTTTATAAAAATCCACTAGCCATGGGATCAGTGATTTTAAAAATGTACTAGCCATGATTAAAAATGTATTGGCCCTACTTTAAACAAATACAATTTTACTAATAGTGATAATCGGATATGTAACCTAAAGAGGGAGATTGAGCTTAAAAATCCTTAGATTGAGGTAAAAAGAGGGGGCAAGATACTCATATTTACAAAATATGTAAATGCAGCATTTGACAAAGTTTTTTTCTTTCCACTAGCCGTCGGGCTAGTTATAGTAATTATTTACTAGCCCAACATTAAATATCACTAGCCATGAGAGTGGGGCTACTATAATCTAGAAGCCCTGACCAATATCACTCATGTAAGATTAACTAATGCAGGGTTCATGCAGTAGGTCATGGAAATCCTGGAAATTTGTTAAATTTAATTAATGACAGTTTTAACTCTTTAACAGATATTCAAGTATTTCAAAGAGAGTGGCATTAAGATTTATTTCAGTCATGTTTTAAGTGACAAAAACCAACAAAATACCTCATACTGGGGATAAACCACAGCATAAAGCATTCAGTGAGAAACTGGGGCAGGACATAGCCCACTTGTACAACATTCGCTCGATGTGCAGTCAGTGTGAGGTCGATCCCTGTTGGTGGGCACATTAGGCTATTTCTAGTTCCAGTCAGTGCACCACGACTGATCTATTAACGGCTGTGGTATGTACTATCCTCTCTCTGGGATGGTGCATATAAAAGATCCCTTGCTGCTAATCAGAAAGAGTAGCTCATGAACTGATGACAGCGGGTTTCATCTCTCAATATCTGTGTGGTCCTTAATCATATGTCTGACGCCATATAAACGTAAATAAAATGTGTTGATTGTATCGTCTTTCTTTCTTTTTTTAGTGAGAAACTTTGTTTAAATTTTGTTTAAACCACATGTTGTTAAGACATTTTATTTTTTACTGTCAATAAGGTGAACACCACAATCTTGTAAAAATAAAATTGTATAAAAAGTATTTGTGAAATACATCATTTGGCTTTTTCCCATCCCAACCAGTTACCCATGACTGATAAAACACAGGCTGTGGTATGTGCTGTTCTGTCTGTTGGAAAGTGCATATAAAAGATCCCTTGCTGCTAATGGAAAAATATAGTACACTTCATCTATTGACAAAAATTGCCAAATGTTTGACATTCAGTAGCTGATGATTAATAAATCGGTGTGTTCTCGTGGTGTCATTAACAATGAGCGGGTAGCATAGCCCAGTGGTATAGTGCCCGCCTGATGCGCGGTCGGTCTAGGATCGATCCCTGTCAGCTAACCACTGGGGTTTTTCTCGACTAATCTTATGTCTGACGCCGATATAACCGTAATTATAATGTGTTGAGTGCGTCGTTAAAAAATAAATAATAATAATTAACAATGTTCTTAGCGGTCTTTACATTCCTTCAAAGTCTTTGAATTTGAAAATAAAAGAAGATTTTAAAATTTTTGAAAGTCTTTAAATTTGAAAAAAAGAAGATTTTTAGATATTTGAATTTGTTTTAGATTTTTAGGTCTTTGAAAGCCTTAATAAAAGTCTTTAAATTGTCACAAATCATAGCCAAAGCAATGATGATATCTTTTACAGCTGCGTGCTTTTGATATTGCATGCAAAAGGCTTAATTTGTTTGCTATGGAAGCAACGTAAACCAACTGATGTGATATTTTTATCATATTATATTGTCTTTGACTGCTGTGTAAAAGTCTTTGAAATGTCAGGTAAAAAGTCTTTGAAAGCCTTTAAAACTGTCAAGTAAAAGTCTTTGAATTGTTTTGGTCTATAGGGCAATGAACCCTGATTAAACAAAACAAGTCGTTAACTTGTGAATGATAACTGGGTATGATAAACTTAAGGGCTGGGAGGGAGTATGTAAAAAGGAAACCAGAACATGGCAACAGAGGGTCTGCAGCTAGATAAATGGCGTTTTGGAAGAGGAGAGGGGCTATGTATTCTGAAGTATTCCAAGAGTTGTGCTAAAATTAGTTTTTAAATAAGACAACTATCGGTAGTGAAATGTCTTTCAGATACAAAACCAGAAAAAAATAATAATACGTAATAGGGGTATGAGAGGTTAAAGGTGAGGAAAGAAAAATAACCTCTTTAACTGACCGTCACTCTCCTGATCTCTACCAGACAATCCTGAATTTGGAATTTGTGTAATACCTTACAGCTAGGATCTCCACAAGTCCACACTATTGGACTAGAGTACTCGAGGGTTAAACTCGACCCGGTGTAAAAGGAATGCAAGTCCGTAGGAACAGTGGTCTGCCCGGACTTCGTCTCCTAGGAATGCAGGTCCTAGGTCTAATATACCTAGGAATGCAAGTCCTAGGACTTATATTCCTTAGGAATACTGGTCTGACTGCCAGGACATCAAGTCCGGGCCGGACTTGCATTCCTGGAGAATCAAAATTTAAGTCCGGTCGTACACATACATTGTTTTTTTTAATAAATGTAAACAAAACGAAAAACAGTTTCCTTTTTGGTTTATTTAATTAACTTAAGATACAAGCGCCTCTCTTTATTTTTTTTACCTTATTACATGAGCAGAACCAAGGTCTTTATTCATTGCGTATTGTTCCAACTTATAAATGTTTAAACATTTAAAAGTAACTCAAAAACATTTACCATAATTCGAATCACATTAGTACTTGCAGATAAGTATAACTTGCCCATATGATATACCAACACGATTATCTG
Organism: Dracogyra subfuscus; assembly: GCA_016106625.1. Lineage (NCBI taxonomy): Eukaryota > Metazoa > Mollusca > Gastropoda > Neomphalida > Peltospiridae > Dracogyra > Dracogyra subfuscus. Next base: position 10,694 of record JAECMU010069558.1, read on the forward strand.
TTAGATATTATATATTGGTATTTGATGATGATGATGATGATGATAATAATTAATAATTTAACTATAAAAATTTGATATTTGCGTTATATACATTATCTTGTTATTATATAGCTTTAAGTGTGTGCGTTTCTGTCAGTAATGTTGCAGGCGCGTATACATAGGGTGTGGGGTGGAGTGGCGTGTTCTAAACACCTCTTCAAAGCAATTTTCTTGACCTCTCCCCTGCGTAGCTTATTGAACATGTGCCTGCTTTATCAAGTTTGCTCATTTTAAAAATTAATTTGGTCTAATATATGACATGTCAGACTCTAGCCTCTAGTCCCAGGGCCGTACCCTGACCAAAATCCATAGGGGGGGCACTAAATTTTATAAAGAATTTTTAACATACTATAAAGATTAAACCTTGACCTTAACATATAAAAAAACACGAGATTCTCGGGGGGGGGGGGGGGACAACGCGGCCCCCCCCCCGGAGGGTACGGCCCTGAGTCCCAACAAACCATAGCATCAATAAACAAATATGTTAAATGTTGTTCATTAATGTTTATCAATAGAAATATCAATGACTAAGAGTGGGTTTTAGCAGCTCAATGGGCTACTATACCGACTAAATCAAAACAGTAATCCCTGAACAATGATCATACTGTCAATAATTTACAAAGATCCTGTTAAACAGACTAACTACTTATGACACTTTTACATCTGACCGTTTTTGTCGCAATAGGCATTCAGACACCGTGTGGGAGAAGGGGTGGGGGAGGCATGCTGATCATTATTGCCTGAATGAAACGAAAATGTCC
>JAECMU010069586.1:0-15087 GCA_016106625.1 Dracogyra subfuscus
TTGAGTGAAACATGAGTCTTTGACTTTGAAATGGTGAAATACCCTTTAAAACAGAATAAAACTTGACTACATAACTGTTACTTCTCAGAGGCACGTGCCTTTTTAAAAATATGAGAAATGCATTTTGTGATATTACAAAACATCAGGTTGACCAAAAACACTTTGAATGTACGGAAATGGATACTTTAAACAACAAAACTTAAGTAAAGTATGATTTCAGTTACCAAAAACGCCTCTAATAGTCAAATCTATGTCTTAGTGTTTAAAAACTAGGGTATGTCCCTTTAATATCAACAAATATAAGCGTATAGTTAATTAATAAAACGGTTAAATGTGACAGCTGTTATATATTACGGGCGCAGTCATTTTGTACCATCCCAATGAATACGCCCTCTGGCGAGCTGGTGGTTATGTAATACCTAACGTGTCACGTCAGGAATTAGTCTTGAACTGAAGAAACAAAACATACCTGATTTTTGCGGATGCTCGCTTGCACCTGCCAGTGCAGGTGTCCTCTCTTCTTCCTCCCCACCTTTTTCCTGTCCTGGACAGAGACATCTGGCCAAGGCCAGTCTCTGTGCCCAGGATAGGCGTGAGGTACAACAGCTTGCTCTGAATGTGCACATAAAGACCTTTTCTATTTCCATTTCCATCCATGACAGAAGACAACAATGGAGATTAATATTTTTTATGTAACCTTCTTTAAATAGGTGGTGGGACATAGCTCAGTGTTAAAGTGCTCATTTGCTGCACAGTTGATTTGGGATTGATCCCCGTCAATGGAACATTGGGCTTTTTTTTGTTCCAGCCAGTGCACCACGACTGGTATATCAAAGGTCATGGGATGGTCCATATAAAAAATCCTTTGCTACTAATTTAATGGAAAAATGTAGATTGTATGTCAAAATTACCAAATGTTTGACATCCAATAGCCGATTATTAATAAATCAATGTGGTCTAGTGGTGTCTTAAAATAAAACAAACTTTTTTTCTTTAAATAAGGATTGTTATGTTGTTTATTATTATTAAAAAAAAAAAAGTAATTGTCATACTATTACTGTCCCCTTCGCCAACTTTGAAGACATTTTTAATTTAGCATTGGTTATCTCAACTGAAAATCTAATTAAAATTATTATTATATGTCTGGGCATTACATGGAGGGGACTATAGGTTTTGTCTCTGTTCCATTTGTCTATTATTTTATTTGATGGTCCGTTTCACATTGTTTCCTGGATGTGTTTTTGTTTTTGTTTTGTTTTTTTGCAATGACTCAATATATTAAGCTGAAATTTTGTATGTACATAGCCTTATGATATGTACAGTTGGAGATCATGCTTGACTTTCATGGCAATTTATCCATTTTAACAGGGTTATGACCCTTGAAGTTCGGAAATATGAAATTTTGTTTGGCCAGGTACAGAACATGTATCTGAAAATGCTTGTTATTTCATGGTAGTTTACCCATTTTTGACAGGGTTATGACCCTTGAAGTTAGGAGATATGAAATTTTGTTTGGCCAGGTACAGAACATGTATCTGAAAATGCTTGTTACTTCATGGTAGTTTACCCATTTTTGACAGGGTTATGACCCTTGAAGTTAGGAGATATGAAATTTTGTTTGGCCTGGTAAATGCTTCTTATTACTGTTTGTTTTCAGTAAATGCCTGGTGTTCTCCTGTTTGCTGGTGTTCTCGTTCTTGTTTGCACTGCGTCTGGACAGCTCCATAACATGGAGTTACTGGGTCATATTCCTCCCGCTCTGGCTGTGGAAGGTCATGGTTCTTTTCGGGGCCGGTGTCGGCTGTTACGTCTGGTGGAAGAATCCGCATTACAGGTACACATTTGAAATTACATTTGGTGGATTGATCAAGGATTGGAGCTGGATTGTTATTGATCATAACGAATTGACTTAAAGGTGCTATGTAAGAGTTGCAGTAATGGAGGCTCCTGCCAAGAATATGTTATAATTTTTGCTTCGAAAGAGAAAGTTTATACCTTCAGTTATATGCCTTTAAACAATTTACAACCAAATAATTAAATTTACTAGTAGAAAAAAAAGTATTTTATGTGGAATCTTGAGAGTTTGTTACACATATTAACTAGTGATATCACCGTTTTATGTGTACACATTCAACACACTAGTTTGGTTTTCTATACTTCTTTGCAGACAACTGACAGAAAAACAAAGATGGTGCCCATGCTATATTTAGCCAAAAAGTATTCAGGAAACCTCTCTTGTTGTCCAGTTTAAGACTTTTTAAAATTATTAATAAAAGTAACTAAATATTAATATTTCATCTTTGACACATGACCTTTAAGAACATGGAAATATATTACAGTAGCCATGAAAGCTCAATATTTTAAACCACCTGAAAATACTCACTCCAGTCTACTTAATGGAGCGGGCAAACAAAGATGCAGGCAACACAAAATGCTTGTGTCAGACATGCTGTACATGTAACAAATGTTTTAACAAATTGAGAAAATAACCTAAGTATTTGAACACTTATTTTAAAAACACCTGTCTTTGAACAATAATTTAATGGGAAATTACAATAAACACCCCCCCCCCCCCACACACACACCTTATTACCAATTCACTTACCTGGTATTTGATCAGCTTTCACAGTTGTCATACAGTTGGTCTTTCTTGTAAATACATTATATTTTTTTAATACTAAAATCTTAATTAGCTAATTGGAAGGTGACAGCTACATTCAGTTCAAAGCGATGGTCATGTGTACAAGTCTACACTTGTTTTTGTTACAGACTGGAAGGTGACAGCTACGTTCAGTTCAAAGCGATGGTCATGTGTACTGGTCTACACTTGTTTTTATTACAGACTGGAAGGTGACAGCTACGTTCAGTTCAAAGCGATGGTCATGTGTACAGGTCTACACTTGTTTTTATTACAGACTGGAAGGTGACAGCTACGTTCAGTTCAAAGCGATGGTCATGTGTACACGTCTACACTTGTTTTTATTACAGACTGGAAGGTGACAGCTACGTTCAGTTCAAAACGATGGTCATGTGTACAGGTCTACACTTGTTTTTATTACAGACTGGAAGGTGACAGCTACGTTCAGTTCAAAGCGATGGTCATGTGTACACGTCTACACTTGTTTTTATTACAGACTGGAAGGTGACAGCTACGTTCAGTTCAAAGCAATGGTCATGTGTACTGGTTTACACTTGTTGTTGCTGATGTTTGAGATCCTGGCCTGTGATAATCTCGAAACGGGAAATCATTCCTGGGTGCTCGTCTTCATTCCGCTAATATTCGTGTCTGTTGTTTCCATCGGCATCTGTATCTGGGCTGTCAAAAATGACAGGTCATATGAGGTAATAAATTATAATGTGTGTTATATAATGTTATAGTAATTATAATAATGATGTAATATTGTAATTTTAATAATAATATTCATGAACAAATTAATATAGATTTTCTACTATACAATTTTATTATTAAATATTGAAGATTTTATGAGCTCGTAAAAACTGTAACACAACAACATACAGAAAATATATAATAAAATATATAAAATTTTAAAGCTCTGCTAGACATAAAAATTATACGATAACACTGAATAGTTGAGGATAAGATCATTTTTAATTAATGCTTGCTTTCACTTATAAATAAAATCCCATTAATTTAGTTAACACCTAATTAATGTAATATTTTCTTCTCTTTTTTATATTTTTTATAGTTGGAGTTGTTTTGTTCTGTGAATGTTCTGCAGTTTATATTTCTGGCTCTGAGACTTGATAATATCATTGTTTGGAGCTGGGTGGTAAGTGTTTACTCAACAATCATAATCAGTTTGTTTGTAATTCATAGCGGGAAGGATGTAGTCCAGTGGTAAAGTGCTTGCTAGATGCACGGTCGGTCTGGGATCGATCCCTGTCGGTGGGCCCATTGGTGGCTGTTCTACCCTCCTCCCCCCTCCAATACCCCAAATAAAATCCTGGTTATTCCTGTGGATTGATTGCCCTCGATGGATTTACGTTTTTCCCTATTCAATGCCCCATGAGTAGTGCAGCTCTGGTATGTACTGTCCTGTCTAAGTGAAAATATGGTGGCAGATGATTTCCTCTCTTCACCAAAGGGGTTTGATCCTACATCTCAAGCACCTCAAGTCACCCGTCTGCCAACTTGGTGTACATCTCACCCCCCTCATGTTCATTTTGGATATTCCAGTTTTTTGGACCATCATAATAATGTCCGTCATTATTCTGAATGTTTATGTTTTTTCTCTATTTCAGATTGTATTTATTCCCGTGTGGATTGTCATGTGTATGTCGTTGATTGGTGTCCTGTATCTTATTGTTCTCGCCGTCATCTTCCTCAAATCACCAGACATGATTCCCGAACAGAGACGGAACAACGTGTCCAACGCGATCGGCTATTCCTGTCTGGTGATTCCGTTGTTAGTTTTTGAAGTGAGTCTGTAATAATTTTTTTATTATTGAAAATCCCACTGACCGGTTAGGTCAGAGTGTTTAACATGCACATTCAGAACAAGCTGTTGCAGCACACGCCTGTCCTGGGCTCAGGTGCCGCCTTCAACTGTCTCCTTCGTCCAGGACAGTGCATTGGCAGGTGCAAGGGAGTACCAGCAGTCCGACCAGGGCCGGTAACAGGCAGAGGGTGGTATGGTGTTATGGAATTTGGAAAGTCCCCTAGAATTAAGTCAAAGAGAAAGGGTGCACACTTTTTGTGAAGGAAATTAGGCACAATTTTGAACACTCCGCCAAAAAGTAAAATGAGTATTCATTTCTGGGGAATTCATGTTCCTTTATAGAAGTGATTTTTGTAATGGTGTTAAATTATTGATTACTTTAGTATAATAGAATGTTGATCAATATGCTCTAGTGGTGTCATTAAACCACATTTTAATTCTTCAAGGGAGAGTAGCATGATTATTTCGTTGTTATTTCAGAATTACTTTTAGTTGGTTAATTCTTATTTAGGATTCGACATACCCATTAGCTCTCAGTCATTTTTAAAACATCATCTTTCCATGTTCAAGGGACATACCTGAGTTTGCTACAATTTGTAAGATGTGATTGACTAACAAAGACTTTTTAACGATTATAATTACATATCAAATATATATTTTTGCATAAAATATTAGTGGCTGTATATTAAACATGTTTCTGATCATTCTAATATTTGTACTTGGTTAAATTTCATTTTATTTCCAAAAAAAACAACAAATTCAATCCAGTTTGGGCTTCTTACAAATATTAAGACAACCAGAAACACATTGGATAAAACAGACACTGATATTCTACACAAGAACATATATTTAATATGCCGGTTTAATCGTAGAAATATTTTATTAGTCGGAAACAATCTTACAATGCAGAAATCTCGGGAATGGGCCATTAAGATGGATTATATCTATGACCATGGGCGTCCACAGAAAAAAAATGCAGGGGGGGAATGTTATCCTGAATTCGACGTGTGAAGTGTGAAGACATCTTTTTGCTAAGATTACTGTAAATAACAGAACAAAATGTTAACAATTCTTCAGGTAGATTTTTTAAATTGTTTTGGTTTTTTTAACGACGCACTCAGCACATTATAATTACGGTTATATCGGCGTCGTACATATGGTTATGTCGAGAAAAAACCCCAGTGGTTAGCTGACGGGGATCGATCCTAGACCGACCGCTCATCAGGCGGGCACTGTACCACTGGGCTATGCTGCCCGCCTCTTCAGGTAGAAGACACACGATTGATCGAATGTCATGATATTTGGCGTGGAAGGTAGTGTATTTTGTATTTTCCATGTAATTTTTTCAAATTTTTGAATTTCCAGGGGGGGAGCCAAATGTGTATGACATCATGATTTCACTGTTTGTTTCAGATTTTACTGGTGAACCGGCTTGATCTGGTGAATCGCTTCATGTTTACCGCCATCGCTGTGCCCTACCTTCTGTCGTTGCTTACCATGATCGGTTTCTCATTCGGCTCCAAGGGAGGCAACTTTTGTAAGAATCCTTTTAATGTTTGTTATTAGTACATTACACCCTCTTCAAATCAATCGTGGCCGGGACCTAATATTTATCAGATTTAAACACGATTCGGGGTTCAAAGGGTCACACTTTATGATTTGAGAATTCAAAAAATCCATGACAATGAACCGTGGCCTGTTTTGACAGGATTTCACTTATTCATGGTCCAGTTTAGACAGGTTTCTCTGTACAATTAAATCTTTATGCAATTTTGTGTTAAAAATAGTGTAAAAATAAATGTATTTCTGTATGTCATAGAAATTTACCTTATTGTAGCATGGGCCAACTATTAAAAAATTATATCCCAAAAAATATTACGGCAAAACGCCAATACGTAACCAATACAATACCTCTGGATCTGTTGTTCATGACCTACTTCTTGGACCGAATGTGATGTAGTTATGCAGCAAGAAAGAACATTTTTCATTGAAAAATGAAGATCACACGACAGCCAACCAAGCCTTGTACTTATAAACCTTAAAGTCTAGACTTTAATGCCATGGCAATGCCATTCAAATAGCATTGCGTTAAAGTTTTCTAAGCACGGGCCCGGATATACCAGTGGTCAGCTTATAAAGTTATTTTGAAAAGCAGTTTGTGTAACTGATAACTGTAAATTACTGTAATGATTGTTATGAAATCCCCATTCATATAAAATGAATGACAAAATAAATAATTGTTTTAATAATGTGATTTCTCTATGCATAAACATTATATAGAGAATAACTAGATAATAATGTAGGATATCAGTTTTATTCTGTGAAGGTAAGAATGAGAAATTCTGTGGGATTTGCCAAATGGAATTTCTGATTCTGCCTGAACAGGATAAAGCAGATATCTGACATCATTAATTAGTTATTATCTTTATCCTGCAAACCATAAAGATTATGGGGAAAAGCTATTATTTCTGTTATTTCAGCCACATTATGTGATGACCTAGAGGTCAAATGAGCGATTTTGTAATGTAGCTATGAATGTGACGTCACATGAGTGAATTCAAAAGTCATAATCTGCTAGTGCACGTTTACGACTTTGCTTTAATCGGTCATGATAATTGACCAATAGAAACAGTGGTTACAGGATCACATGTATAGGATGTATAAGGAAAATAAGATTAATTGGAAATTTTTTTAATAATTGTCAATTACATCAACAAATGTTCATGTGTGAAAAAACCCTAAAACTTGTCTTCTCTTTTCAGGGTGGTTTGGAATTCGCAAAGACTTTTGTCAGTTCGTGCTAGGTGTTTGTCCATTCCTACAGGAGTATGGCAACATTTCGTACTCCGTTCAGAACAATGACGTGGAGGCGGAGGACACGTCTTCTTCCAGCAACGGCGTGGAAAAGGTGAAGAAGTTGCCAGCCAGTAAAGGTGCCATCGATACACAGCCCAAAGCAGTGGTGTCCGTTCTGTCTATAGAAACACCCGACTAATACAGTGTGTCGTGTTTATAAACTTAGAATGTATTAGAATTCTGTGTGGAAAATGTTCACGAATGATTTTTTAGTGTCATGTTAATATAAAGTGAGAATGCATTACAGTACAGAGTGGAAAATGTTCTTGAATGACTGATTTGTAATCTCATGTTAATGAAGTTAAAATTAATTACAGTACAGAGCGGAAAATGTTCATGAATTGAAATAATACTTTTCTTTTTAATATAGCCTGACTTCTGACCTATGGCGTTTCCCCCTATTAATCTTAGACTGGTCCGGACATCCCAACAGCCAATGAAATAGCTTAAATCTTCCAAGGAGCCCTCTTCTACCTGTTGTGGGCCCCATTTTAACGCAGTGGTCTCCGTGCTAAGATCAACTTAGTGTATACGGTAGTTATACACTTAAGGTGATCTTAGCGCTAAGATTGCTTCATAAAACGGAGCCCTGGACCCGTGCTTATAAAATGTTTATAGTCGAGACTCAATCTCTAATGACGTCATGGTGTTGTCATGTCCTTAGTGGCTAAGGCTCTATTAGCAGTCTCAAGTTTAGACTCTAAAAGCTTTATAAGCATCAAGCCTGGTCTGTTGACAATACTGGCCACGGTGGTGTAGTGGTTTCAGTCTTTTGACAGTATTGGCCTCGGTGGTGTAGTGGTTTCAGTCTGTTGACAGTATTGGCCTCGGTGGTGTAGTGGTTTCAGTCTCTTGACAGTATTGGCCTCGGNGTAGTGGTTTCGGTCTGTTGACAGTATTGGCCTCGGTGGTGTAGTGGTTTCGGTCTGTTGATGGTGTAGTGGTTTCAGTCTGTTGACAGTATTGGCCTTGGTGGTGTAGTGGTTTCAGTCTGTTGACAGTATTGGCCTCGGCGGTGTAGTGGTTTCAGTCTGTTGACAGTATTGGCCTCAGTGGTGTAGTGGTTTCGGTCTGTTGACAGTATTGGCCTCGGTGGTGTAGTGGTTTCAGTCTGTTGACAGTATTGGCCTCGGTGGTGGTGTGGTTTCAGCCATTGGATTTAAGAATCGAAGGTACTGAGTTCACATCTCCGTACCAGCTCAAACCCAGATCAGGTGTTACGACTCAGTGGGTGTAAGGCCACTACACCGACATCTCTCTCAGTAACCACTAAGAACTAAGCACTAACCCTGGTCTTGTTGTGTCAGTGATTAATTTTGGCAAATCCAGTGTTTTCGGATTACCCTGGTGTTCATAGTAGCTCAAAATGTTTAGTTTTTGTACTGTGAAATGGTACAGAATTTAGGAATTAACTTCAGGTCAGTTATAAAGTTGTGTTGTGATGTCTTGATACACAGCAATTGATGTGTTGATGGACAGTAACTGATGTGTTGATAGACAATAACTGATGTGTTGGTACACAGCAGTTGATGTGTTGATACACTGCAATTGATGTGCTGATAGACAATATCTGATGTGTTGGTACACATCAGTTGATGTGTTGATAGACAATATCTGATGTGTTGATAGACAGTAACTCGTGTGTTGATAGGCAATAACTGATGTGTTGATAGACAATAACTGATGTATTGATACACAGCAGTTGATGTGTTGATAGACAATAAATGATGTGTTGATAGACAATAAATGATGTGTTGATAGACAATAACTGATGTGTTGATAGACAGTAACTGATGTGTTGATAGACAGTAACTGATGTGTTGATAGACAATAAATGAATGATGTGTTGATAGACAGTAACTGATGTGTTGATAGACATTAACTGATGTATTCATCCAGAGGAACTGAAATGTTGATTTCACATTAACAGAAATTATGTTGATACACAGTAATTGAAATTAGGTTGATGCACAGTAAGTGAAATTATGTTGATACACAGTAAGTGAAATTATGTTGATACACAGTAAGTAAAATTACATTGATACACAGTAATTGAAATTATGTTGATACACAGTAACTGAAATTAGGTTGATACACAGTAACTGAAATTAGGTTGATACACAGTAACTGAAATTATGTTGATACACTAACTAATTATGTTGATACACAGTAACTAAAATTATGTTGATACACAGTAACTGAAATTATGATACATTGTAACTGATGTTGTGTAGGTACACAGTAGTCAATGTGTTGATGTACAGTAATCGATGTGTTACCACACAGTAAATGCAGGGATTAAGCTTTCATTCGCCTAATCGAATATATGTCATTGCCTATTCGCCAAAAATGTAATTTTATAAAAACACCTGTGTTGTTTACATGTGTATAGCTATTTTCGTAAACAATTTTGCTTCAACTAAATCTTACTTGAATTTGGCTACAGATTTCCTGATCAAATTTACCAAATTGCTGTTACTTTTTGGTGTCTAGCTTAAACCGTAAAATGAATTGTGTTTACATGTAGTAATTGCCGTGTTGATACAGTGAACTTGATACACATTTATTGAAAGTTGTGTTTATGTAGAGCTGAAAATACTGGTATAAGTGTTGTCTATACAGGGGCATCGGAAGTGGTACGGCCGTTACAACCATGACCGTACCATGTTTTGGGCCAGAAACGTTTCTTTTTTCTTTTCCTATGGCGCTCGCATAGACATAGATATAGATATATTAATCAATGTGCTCTAGTGGTGTTGTTAAATAAAACAAACTGTCTTAATGTAACATGCATTTAAATGAGCAAATAGGCAGCATAGCCTAGTGGTACAGTGCCCGCCTGATGTGCGGTCGGTCTAGGATCGATCCCCGTCAGCTACCCACTGGGGTTTTTTTCTCGACATAATCATATGTCCGACGCCGATATAACCGTAATTAAAATGTGTTGAGTGCGTCGTTAAAAAAAAAAATAAAAATAAAAAATTAAATGAGCATTGATACATATAATTATGAACAACGCTAAACCAGTTTAGTAGGTCACATTAATTCAATGGAATTCTTCTTTTAAAAGGCTTCTAGGATTTACACCTCCACCCCAAAATCTGCCCTGAATGAGATAAACAGGTGTAAGTCGTGGGACTAAAGCTTCCCATCCCATCTTATTTGTACATAATATGTGTACGAGTGATGTATTAAGTGATATTCAAAAGACTTGTGATTAGGGTCTCCACGAGTACCCGAGTACTCGGGCACGGGCCGAGTCTAGCAAGACTCGAGTCCATTCACAGGACTCGAGTACCCGTACAAGGAAGAGCACACTCAGTTAATTATATTTATTACGTCATTTTGCCACACACTTGACATATCGAGGAAAACAAAAGTCGAATGTTTGGAATTGCAATAGAGTGGCATGATTTCCATATTCAGCACTGGAATTAAGAAACATAATGTTATTTTACTTTATCCTATAACTTACCCATGATATCCACGTCATAAACACATGTGATAATTTACTTTATTAACCCGCGGGTTAATAATGGTATGCAAATTTGTACGGTCTCTAGGTTATGTGTTGTGGTAAATTAGTCCTTTGCTTACACGCCAACAAGACCTGTGTACCTGAGCGTAATGTTTTCAAAGATTTGTTTAAAATGTGTGACATCAAACTAATCTACGCTAATCGTGATGATGTCATATTATCGATGGCGGAGACTTTAGTACTGTGATTTATTGAAAAAGTAATTAGAATGTTATTTTAGAAGTGTTATAGGATAAATAGAATTCGCTACTCATGTTTTTTAATATGTAAAATATCAACCTCATCTAGTTAATCGGTATTTGTCTCGGCAGAGCCTCGACAAATACTAATTAACATAGACTCGGTTGATATTTTCCATATTAAAAAATACTCATGACGAATCCTCTATTTATTCCTTAATCTCATTATCAACATATGTAAGTGTTGGGTACTCGAGTCCGGGTCGAGTTTGACCCTCGAGTACTCGAGTCCAATAATTTAGACTCGTGAAGGCCTACTTGTGATAAATATAAAGAGATGAACGAACGAACGAACGAATTGGGTAATCACATGCCAGTATCAATAGACATTAATATATTTAGCAAAATTAATTAAAGGCCAGTATATTTTCGGTAGTTTCTTTTAAATATGGTAAAAGAAAACCTGGCATCTTCTACTATAAGGTTGACTCTTTGTTGATGATTTAATCAACAATTTAGAACAAATGAAAAAAGTAAAGTAAAGTTTGTTTTATTTAATGATGCCACTAGAGCACTTTTGATTTTTATCTTATCATCGGCTATTGGACATCAAACATGTGGTCATTCTGACACGGTTTTTTTTGTTTAGAGGAAACCTGCTTTCGCCACATAGGCTACCCTTTTACAATAGGCCTCAAGGGATCTTTTATTTACCTTTGTTGAACCAGTTATGGATCACTGGTCGGTGCAAGTGGTTTATACCTACCCATTGATCCTTTTGCGGAGCACTCACTCAGGTTTTGGAGTTTGTACTTGGATTAAAAATCCCATGCCTCAACTGGGATCTGAACCCTATACCCACCAGCCTGTAGTCCGATGGCTTAACTACTGCGCCACCAATGCCGATAGAGCAAACGAAATGACGAGTATTACTATGAACCAAAGTACAATGAATCCAACCTAAAGTACATTTGGATAATTTTTGTAAAAGCATAAAATAGTGCCAATATTTGTGTGTGTCTCATGGGTCCGGTTTTACTGAACCGATATTTAGAAGTGATCTGTGGTTAAAACTTGCTGATGTGATAATTATGACACTACCAAAAGGTATTCTGGCCTTTAAGTTTAATTGATTTTACAGAGCATATAACAATCATGTTGTGTATATTAGTACTTATTGTTTGTATTTTTGCCAGATTACAGTGAAACCTGTCTAACCCGGACCCTGAGTATCAAAATGTGACCATTTAAGACAGGTGGCTGCTTAATAAATGTCAGTTTATACTACATGACAACATTTGGAAAATTAAAAATGGCCTCTTAACACAGGTGGCTGCTTAATACAGGTGGTTGTTAGAACAGGTTTCATTGAACTTGTATATGTACACATACAACTTTATTAGACTTGCTTCCGTCTGCCAAAATCAAATTGCTGTGTTTTATCTGTTGTATGATAAATGTATTTTGTAATGACATCCATTGTGACATCATGGTAACCATATTTGATGGCAATTGGCCGCTTTTAACTGTTGTAGCAAAATATTCTCTGCAAATATATACATTGTCATCTGGTGACAGCAATGTGATTGATTGATTTTTTTTATATGGGTTGATTAAAATCAAAACTTGTCTTACTGACATTGAGTGTTAGTTCATTTAATAAATCAAGACTTGTTATTTCTTTGGCAATATAAATTGTGTGTGTCTGTTAAAGGGACATTCCTGAGTTCGCTGCACTTTTTAAAATGTTATCGACAAACAGAATGAATAAATGAATGCTTAACACCCAGCATGAAAAAATGCATCGCTAATTTGGTGGCAAACTATGGTAATGCAAATAAATACGGTGATGATTAGTATCAGTATACAAATTCAAGATATAAATAAAAACAGTGTAAAGAACTGTGCATAAATACAAATATCACAGATATTTTTTGCTAAAAACTTCAATTTGTGCTGTATTGGCCATTCTCAAAGAGAATGTTACACCCCTGCACCACGATGAGGTTACAGCATGCACAGGGGCTGACAAACAGAAACCTTTTAACGATTGTAATCACATATCAAATATAAGTTTTTGTATAAAATATTAGTGACTGTATATTAAACATGTTTCTGATCATTCTAATTTTTGTAGTAGGTTAAATTTCATTTTATTTCCTAAAATATTGTTATTTGAAGACAAAATCCATTTTGGGCTTCTTACAAATATTAATTAAGACGACCAGAAATACAATGAATATACAGACACTGATATTCTTAACAAGAAAATATATTTAATATATAAGTTTAATCGTAGAAATATTTAACTAGTTGGAAACATCTTACAATGCAGCAGTGTCCCTTTAATATTGAGTTGGAAAAATTTATTTTTGTAGTTTCAGCAGTTTTTAATTTATTTTTATTTTTTTAATTTTTTATTAAATACTACACTAATTAATTTATTTATACAGAAGGTATGACAGTAGCTCAGTCATAGTTGGCAGTGATACCTTATAGTCAAACGCTACTCGTGTTGGGTGGCGGAGGTGGTTGTGTAAATAAAATTGAAGATGAAAATCAAAAAAGGGCACTTCTTGGTATTTTTCGGAGTGATCAACTGCCCCTTTCCCCCTCCCACCCCAACTAGGTATATCACTGATATGCTAGGTTATTTTGTATGTTGCTGTACAACTGGAACATTTTGTGTATCTATTAGTTTTTGGTGTGGAAGTTATGTTTAACTTTTTATTACCCCAGCGGTCACTCATAACAGGGAAAATATTTTTCATATTTTATCAGTGAGAAATATTCTGCATTGGTGTAACAAACAATACTAATGGACAATTTGACGCTTACAAACCAGTGACTTTGTCGGTACTAAATATGACATCATCACGATTTGGCAAACACAAAATGATGTCATGTAGTTTAAAAGAGTTTGCCTTTACAGGTCTGTTTTCAGTGTTAAATTAATAACAAAATGTAATTTTAATACAATTCAATATAGATTTTGAAGCAGAATAAAGAGAACTTGTGTTTTTTTAAATTATCTAAGAACGTGATTAAATTATTAGAACCTTATAGAAATTCTTAGAACAGTGTGTAAAGTGGATTACATTATTTCTATACAGGTTGGTCTTTGTGCATGTGCTTGGAAAATAAAGGTTTTTAGAGAAAAAATAGCTGAAAATTAATTCACCTGGGACATAAATTTGATAATAACTGGTAACTCGTATATTATCCTCCATTTACGGCTACGGCTGTTTCACTTTTATTTAGGCTACTATACTGATTTAAAGGGTTCATCTCAAAGTTGCATAATGACTGAAAGTATTTATTCATATTTCTTGTGAATTGAATTTATTATTATACGCCATGAATTACAGGTCAACAAGACAAGAAATTGCATCCACGTAATTACATTTACATTTAATATTTTTTGTAAATTTATCTTACTTCAAAACTGAATCACAGTGACCAATGGATTAATGTACAATGGCGTCGGACATGTCGTTAAAGACCAGATAAATATACCGAAAAAACCTGCTGTTGCCACTTTATCAGCTACTCTTTTTGATTAGCAGCAATGGATCTTTTATATGCACCATCCCACAGACAGAATAGTACATACCACAGTCTTTGTTACACCAGTTGTGGATCACTGGCTGGGACGAGAAATAGCCCAATGAGCCCACCGATGGGGATCCTATTCTCATATGAAGCATTCATATCATGTGGCCATGCCTTTAGTGACCATGTGATAAATTCCGTATCACATAGTACAATAATAATAGATAGATTCATATAATACAAGATAAAATGATGTGTACGATGGCAATGGATTCCAGTTTCAATTTTGAAATCATCACACACTGCATGTTATAAGGGCTTTGCATGGGCGTACATAGGATTTTGAAAAGGAGGGTTCCATTTTGAAAAGGGGGGTTCCAAAATAGATGCAGAGATATATTTCTATGTTGAGTAAATATAATAATGTCAGATATCAATGTCAGATATACTAAATTATAAAAAAAGCGATTTCATGGGGGTTCGGTCGAACCCATCAACCCCC
>JAECMU010069618.1:910-14545 GCA_016106625.1 Dracogyra subfuscus
CACACACACACACACACACACACACACACACACACACACACACACACACACACACACACACACACACACACACACACACACAGTGGTACGGCCTGTGCCGCCCCCGAATAGCAAGACTAATTTTTAAACAATCATTTTGTGTAAACTATTAAATGCAAGCGGTCCTAGTGGATTACGAGTAGAAGCTACGTCACAAGAACCTGGCAAAATAACTACCGTAAAGTCTCTGGTATAGCTAACACCAAAAGCAGTTGAAAAATTTTGAGCTGCTACAGGCCCAGACCGTATTTCCCATACAGACCCCCACTGTACCATTTAGGACATAACCATGATTTTTTTTAATTATTTACAGGCGTTATTGTCTATTTGATCCCACAAATTGTAATTTTTGACAAAGGTTAAAAATTAAACATTTGCGGGCATCAAATAGACAATAACACCGGCAAATCTAAAAACTTCATATGGTTATGTCCATTGTAAACAGATTTTTTTTTATGGCACTAAATGTATATGTGGTATTTCTTGAGAGAAAAAAAAACCCCAGTAGACCCTTGCACTGTCAACTTGGCCTGTTCCAGTTGCTAATGACGTCATTTAATTTAGCTTTACGGATATTATTTTTATTTTGATCCTGGATAAAGAATGTAATTAACCAACCACAATACAGAACACACTTGCCATCAATTTACAATTGATATTTAGTTTATTTTCAACAAATGACAAATTAGCTCTTGAAAACAAAATAGAACAAAACAAAATCTAAATGTTGAAGTTTTTTTATTTTTGTAAGGCGAGATTTGAAAAGAATAAAATGAAAATTCACTGATGATAAAGTAATCATAAGTAAGATGCTGAAAAAAACCATAAGCAAATGAGAAACATTTGATTTGCTCACCCATGGGTGCCGAGCACAAACATTAAATGGAGGTGGGCATGACAACTGATGAAATTACAGTTGAAACGTTCAACACTTCAACTTGGTTTCATGCTTGGCAGCATAGCCATTGCTATGATTACAAAGCATTTAAGTTGTACATGTGTGTATTTTCACATTTTTTACAGATACATGTATACAATAATTTAAGAAAAAACCCATTATAGATATATAAAAAAAAATCTCCAGCCATTTCATGGAACTGAAGAAATGCAAATAGCAAGTAAACTATACTGTGAGCTGTTTTTAATCCCATTGTAATATTCTAATCATTTTGTACATATTTAATGTGTTACTTCAGTTCTCATAAAATTATACACAAAATTCGATTATGAATAAAATTTAAACAATTCAGCAAAGGATGGTGAAATGTTTTATAAATATAATGTGAATGTATTTATAAATATAAGATTTCATATGTACACAATATACAATAACGACGACACGACCTCTACACATTTGTGAACTGACATACAGACTAATTGCATAGAAAACATTTAGGATCATCCATGCAGTTTTTATTATTTTTTTATTCAATGATGCATCTTAGATTGATTAAAACTAATTCCCATTCTACAATTAAGACCTGATGAATGCAACCTGGCATCGAGAGAGGGCTAACACAACTCGGAATTGGTAGGGGCAGACTCACTGAATGGTAGAGGCTGACTCAGTTCAGCATTAACAGAGGGTGGGGGGCAGATTCAACTCAACATAGCTTAGGGACATTCAGCACTGAGAGAGGGTAAAGTCGACTCATCACTGGGAGAGGAAACAATTGCCTCAGCCTTAAGAAAGGGCAGACTCTACATAACACTAAGGGATGGCTGGGGCAATTCAGCATTAAGTAAAAGCCGGGTCAACTCAGCACTAAGAGAGAGTAGTGTCAATTCGGCACTAAGAGTGGGGAGACTTGACTTAGCATCGAGAGGGCAGGGTCAACTTAGCAGTGATAGAGGGCAGCGTCAACTCAGCACTGAGAGAGGGCAGAATCAACTCAGCACTGAGAGAGGGCAGAATCAACTCAGCACAGAGAGAGACCAGGGTCAACTCAGAACTGAGAGAAGACAGGGTCAACTCAGCACTGAGAGACAGCAGGGTCAATTAAGCACTGAGAAAGGGCAGAGTCAATTCAGCACTGAGAGAGGGCAGTGTCAACTCAGGCAGGGCCAATTTATCACTTAGAAAGGACAGGGCCAATTCTGCACTGAGATCAGGGTCAACTCAGCACTGAGCGAGGGCAGAATCAACTCAGCACTGAGAGAAAGCAGGGTCAACTCAACACAGAGAGAGTAGAGTCTAACTCAGCATTGGGAGAGGACAGGGTCAATTCAGCACTGAGAGAGGGCAGACTCAACTTGTCACAGAGAAGACAAAGTCATGTGTTCACTAATATGAAAGAAAATAAAATGCAAACAGAACATCCTAAATTATGTCACAATGATGAGTATACCGGTAGTGGTCTTTGCATTAAAACCCCACATTATACAGAAAGGTGGGGAGAGAGAATGCCAGATTACACTTTATGTAACTGTTGAATAGCTCGTTTACATTGTTTTTTAATATCAGATAATGATAAACCAATATAAGATGCACCAGTTATTTTTAATGATATTTAAATTTCCATCCAACATAAAAACATAGCTGTAATTATATGTAAACATTACAGTAAATATAACATTAAATGGTAAAAAAAATGTTTTAAAAGACTTTTAAGATGTTATGTAAATTAATGACATAACATCTTATTACAGTGTAAAATTAGAGAAGTAGAAAATCGAAATATTAAATAGTTTTTAAATACACACAGTATCATGCAATGATGTTTGTCAGTTTCAATACAGTCGTGATTGAAATTAACAGTTATAAAATTTCTACAATCAAACATGTTAACATTTAACTTGAATGCTTAACTTAGCAGCTAAAACAACTGTATAAGGGCTTTTTTTCAAAAATGAACAATTTAGTAGGAGAGAGTTGCAATTTTGTATTCATAATTCCTTGATAGGAAAATGCTATAGAAAATCTCTTAATGCTTTAATGGTAGCAGCAGGTTTCTTCTCTATCTTTTGAAAAGTGATTCAATAACCCAGAAGCAGATTCATGGTGGGAACCAAGGGCCCTGCCCCCTAAAAATATATTAAAGTGTGTTTTTTTAATTTTTATTGGTCTGTTCTTTTCATGAGTTGGTTCATGTTCCCTTTTATCCTTAGTTCCCCAACAAAATAAAATATTCCTAGATCCACATATGCAGCCATGTTAAACACAAACATTTTCTTTCCTTAAAAGTAGCCCACTCTTAAAATGGTTATTCCACAATGTGGATGAGAGATTTTCTGTTAAGTTGTACAATGTATTAATAAGAATTCCATGGAATTTAATGTCTCTCCTACAATGACCTTTAAACTATAAACCAAGTTTGAGATAAACTTTAATGCAAAACTTAACATCATTGTCACTGCTGCCACTGGAAAAATAATACCTACTTGTATATCTTGCCCAAAATGTTGACTAGGCCAGGACCCATGCTTATAAAACTTTTAGAGTCCAGTCTCTAATGATGTCACACACATACAATTTGCATGGCATTGTCATCACATTACTGTCTCAGACTATTGGAGTCTGGAGTCTAGACTCTAAAGGTTTTATAAACACCAGGCCAGAATGTCCGATTGTGTTCTCCACCAGTACTTCAGACTGGAGGCCAAATATTGAATGGTATAGTGTGAATGGTGGGTAATATAGAACAAAATGCTTCCTGCTTTTCACAATGAGTTCATGTCTGAAAATTGCCCTTGATAAAATTGCTAAACACACAACTCCATTAAGCAGTCTCAAGCACAGATTTCTCCATTTAAAAAACAAATGGGAAGGGGAAGAAAACTTCCATTAAGACTTTGTTCAATGACCTTTTCTCTAGATCACAAACATTTAGCAGTTGGCATTCCCTTTAATGTTAGATGTCTTACCCTAATGCTATTACTGTATGTATATGCCGAATGGCCTACAGTATTTTTTCTTAGGATTCATGCCTATGCACATGGTATTCCATTAAAGTTACATATTAAAGCCTACTTTCTACCTTCCTTTCACACGGGCCTCGGTGGCCTAGCGGTTAAGTCGCCAAAAAACAGGCTGGTAGGTACTGGGTTTGCAGCCAGGTACCGGCTCCCACCCAGAGCGAGTTTTTAAGGACTCATTGGGTAGGTGTATGGCCGCTACACCCTCTTTTCTCTTTCACTAACTATAACAACTAACCCACTAATTTCTATTCTGTCCTGGACAGACAGCTCAGATAGCTGAGGTGTGTGCCCAAGACAGGCGTGCGCTATAACAGCTTGCTCTGAATGTGCACGTTAAACAATATTGAAAATGAAAAAAAATTCCTTTCACAAGTTGTGGATCCACCACTGTGGTTTGAGACATAAACTGTTCTGAGACCACCTAACTTAAAGAGGCCAACTCTGTAGTCTCTCAAATCTCAACTAAGCAGCCACCAGTCCTATGAGGCCACTTGTTGATATTCCCTTTGGTGATGACTGTTTAAACACAGGAAATGTTAGTTACTTTTTACGTACAGGTGCAAACACATACAACAAGAAACAGTTAACTCATCCTAGAATCTGAAAACATAATTGTAAATTAACAGATTCTCAAATATCACATTTGTATTGAATAAGAGTCTCCATTAAGCTTAAACAAATTGTGTTTCTGGTAATGTGCAAAACCAAACATTATATTTTTCCAAGAACATTTCTGTTACAAAAGACTGTTTTCTTTTCTTTCTTTTTTTATTATTAATTTTATTACATTACCTATGGGTCCAGATATATTACGGTACTATATGTGTACTCTTTTTATCTACATATTAAAGGGACAGACCTTAGATGAACCCATGAATATTAACACTAAATTTAATTAATCTACAAACCTGTAAAACATTTGGATAAAGTTACAATTGAGTGAAACACAAGTCAGTGACTTTGACATGGTGAAATACCTCTAAAAATAGACTAAAACTTAACTCCATAACTGTTATTTCCCAGACACTTGCATTTTAAAAAATATGAGAAATGCATTTTGTGGTAATAAAAATACCAGGATGACCAAAAACACTGTACAGAAATTGATAATCTAAAGCATGAAATCTAAGTAAAGTATGATTTCAGTTACGAAAAATGGCTATAATAGTCAAAAATATGCCTTAGTGTTTAAAACTGGGGTATGTCCCTTTAATAAAATGACTGGTAAGCAATGACATAAATTGCGGGACAATAACACACGCAAATCTAAAAACTCCATATGGTTATCTCTTAAATAAAACAATTACATTGGAAAAATAAGGAGGGTCAGCCCTATTACCTTGGTGTGTTTGGGTACCCAGAAACACAATTTGTTTTAGACACAATCATCTATTTTCATGCCTTCTGGAATAAAATGTGTCAAACAGCTGAACAAAGTGCACTTTTTAACAACTTATAACAAACAATTCTTTGGACAATATGGAATAACTTTGAACTTGGAGTTTTCAATTGGTAAAGAAAAAAAACATAAATATATATTGTGAACTTTTGCACTCAGTATTTCTAAAACACAAAATGTATTTATTAATTAAAGAGTGGTGTTTTACCTTAGTACTGAGTGCTGAATTATACGAATATTCAGTTCTAAACTTTTTACTATGTGTCCGGTGTTAACCAGGTGCATATTTAATCTTTGGCTAGTTCTTATGACAAAAACAGATTGAGTAATAAAGAGGTATGTTTTTGATGATCCGATCTTTTGAACTTTGTCTTGTGCAGAGATATAAACTTGAATGTGTTAATGTTTTTGTCATTCAGATAGAGTAATGTTTAGCTGATCACATAGTTTGAACATTATCAAAACATCTTTTGGACTTTGTCGTGTGCAGAGATATAAACTTGAATGTGTTAATGATTTTGTTATTCAGACTGAATATTGAAGGGAATGTTTTGCTGAGCACACAGCCTATCCAATGATTAATTGTATGCATCAAACACAACTACATGTGTTTGTGACACATCATCTGGAATGTGGACCAAAAAAAAAATCACATTATCACAATAAACAGAAAAACTAAATTAATTCAGGACTCTGTAAAACTCCAACTTCTATCAATCCATTAACAATGCATCAGCTACATGTAACATGTTTAAAAATGTAAATACACCAATTTAACAAAACTAAACTAATTTGAGTGCAAAAAAAAGAGAGTTGAAATGCCAAGACCACATTCAGTTTAGTAAAGTGATTCTGAATTAATCTTTATAAACACGTTTTAATGAGTTTGTAGAAAACAACAAACACAGGCCCCGGATTCCTGCAATACATATGTAACTGGACTCTTAGGCTTAAACGTAACATGTGAACTCATAACTCAAATTTAACATGGTAGTATGAATTCAAGACTCAAATGTAACAAGTCTGATCTCAAGACTCAAATGTAACAAATCTGAACTCAAGACTCAAACTTATTAAGACTGAACAATACTCAAAATTAATAAGTTGGAATGCAAGACCTAACAAGATTGACCATAAGACTCAAACACTGACTGAACTTAAAATTAAAACTTAATGTGTCTGGACTCAAACCTCAATAAGTGTGAACTCAAGACTCAAAACCATAACTGTGCAATTTCAAATGTAACAAGTCTGAAGACTTGTATTAGAGTATATCAGGGAGTCATGAAGGTTTGAACATTGATTTTTATGCAAAATATATGTAACATTCAGATTGGCAACTCTTTATTGCTTAAACCTGTAAGTTAATTGAGTATTTACTTACTTTTCAGGGCTACATGTAGCTTTGAGTAAGCAGAATATTTCACCAAATCCTCTATTTAATCTTCAATAAATGCAAAAACCCAGTTATTTTCTAATCAAATAACAATTATTACATAAAATGTATTCACCAAATTATTCACTTGGCAAGTGCCAGAACTAGCTATTAATGATTACTTACAGACTTGAGACCTAAAACCTGCAAGCAGTAAACTACATGTATATGGCCGTTTGGCATCTGTAGATATTTCATACCATTGAGATCGTGTGTTCCAAACATAAGAATGTGACAACATAATTAGTGTATATAGATATTAGGATACTGGGCTACACAAATGCAGTATTGTAAAACAAAGAAAAGGTTCCAGAATATACCATTGTTTACCTTCATACTTTTCAGTTAATGAACTATAAACTGATAAAAACTATTAATCGTCCAAACATTCACTTAGAATTTGATTACTATTCAGTATTTATACTCCACCTCTGCCATGCTACAATTATGCATGCTAGCAATTGGCACTGGAAAATGTATTTATAAACACAAATATATATATTTATAAATATTGAAAAACAAACCCCACTATTTTGTTGTATGTTTTAAAACACAAATATATTTATAAACATTGAAAAACAAATAAACCTCACTATTTTGTTGTATGTAATAAAACACAAATATATATATATATATATATATGAATACTGATAAAAAAAAAAACCCCACTATTTTGGTGTATGGTTGTCTTGTTTCTTAAAAGCTTACATCTAAAATGATTAGGAAAACTGATATATTACATGCATATAATATAACCATTTGTTTTTATATCCATGTTTAACATAAACATATGAAACTTTATTGTAAAAACCCTGATTAGTTAGAATACCATTCAAGGGGAAAAGTAAATATTTCAAATTCATTTCCAACAGAGGGCAACAGTTTGAACTTCAATAGATTCAACAGATTTGCAGAGGTAGAGGTGGAGCAGAGATAAAGAATGTCCAGACTTAACTCCACTTGAGTAGAGTTACCATGGTTTGCAGTGGAATGATAAAAGAGTTAGGCCAATATAGATGAATTTTTTTATTACAGAACAAATCTGATTGGAGATTCCCTTTATGTGTTTAACCTCGACTATATTAAGATTGCATATGTAACAGAAAAAACAGCACCAAAATTTGCAATTTGACTTATGTCAAAGAAAACAATTAACAAAAAAAAAACCCACCTATTTTTGTTTGCTTCTTTGTGCTGGTACACAACTTGCTAATTTTTTCTCAAGTATCAATTTTTTTATTTATTTGATATCTCACCTCTTTTACTTAAGCTATAGTAATGAAATATTAACATAATATCATTAAAATAACAGTGCTACATCGTTAAGCTATAAGTTGTTAACAGTTAATCGATCTGGTCCAATACTACATCTTAAAGTCACTAATACATGTACTTCATTATAATTCAGTTTTCAGCAAATAGTTTGTGCTACATAAACTATATATATTTTAAATAAAACAGATGAAAACCATAAACCTTCAATAAATATTATCAATAATAAACTTTCAAATACTACAAATACAGTACATTTTATTTTATAATTTAATAAATAAATAAATAAATTAATAAATTAACAAATAAATTAATAAATAAGCTACACAATATAAACAGTTCACTACAATATGTACAATAAACCAACATAGTGTTAACAAGAATGAAAGACTGTGTAATAAATCAGTGCGTAGTCCTTTACTGGAGTTAAAATGTCTCAATACGAAATGCAAATACTGACTTTGCATTTCCATATAATAAACAGTGTCCAGCAGAGAACACCAAACTGGGTGAGATTGTTATGAATATAACATGTATGATTAAAAATTAAGTCACAGCACATTTAATTTTCACACACCTATATTTCCAGTTATTCAGAATGATGCTCTACAAATAGTCATAATTTAATCTTGCGTGTGGGATTGTTTTTCCTTAATCCTCTAAAAAAAGCCCACTTATACATAAC
Organism: Dracogyra subfuscus; assembly: GCA_016106625.1. Lineage (NCBI taxonomy): Eukaryota > Metazoa > Mollusca > Gastropoda > Neomphalida > Peltospiridae > Dracogyra > Dracogyra subfuscus. The sequence continues at coordinate 9,659 of JAECMU010069618.1, forward strand.
AAATGCATTCCATTGAGCATTGCTTAGGAATAAAGCACTTTTGGGTCATATTCTGCTCATTAACAACCGACAGCTAGCTACAAGTGTAGTTTTAAAAAAAAACACTAAAAAAATGTGAAAAATCTGTACACATGCAGATGGATACTTGAACCAGACAAGACCATGTTGAGACTGTTAGATCTTCCGTACACTTGCTCTTGGATCTGTTAACTTGGACCTTGTGATGGAATAAAACAAATTGCTGGAAGTATTTGGAGTATTTTTCGCGCGGGTGTGCACACACACACACACACAAACACACACACAGACACACACTGTTGAACAGACACACGTATGAATGGAATGAACATGACTCTGCTGTTCTACAAAGGTAAATAACTGTTCTACAGTAAAAAAGACCCACACCACCCATCAATCAACACCAGTCATCCTCATCTTCATCAGACTCATGTCGTACTGGAATATTACTCTCACTGTGCATTTCATACTTCTCTGCTTTCCTAGACGCACCTCCTCTGCCTTTTGGTTTGAGTCCATTGGGAAGTGTGGCCGCACTTCTCGGGGCAGGTCCATGCACAGGGTCTGGGGGAGCATCCCCGAACTGATTGGCTAAGATTCTACTCCTATCACCCGTCCTTGGATCGGATGCTCTACCACGTCCTCCCGACACATGTTCGCGGTTCCACGATGGCGACGGGTCGCCATGGAAAGCACTACCAGTAGTTCTGTGAGCAGCAGCAGCAGCAGCGGGAAGCGTCTGTGCCTGCCGCTTGGACACTTTGTTCAGATTGTTTCTCTCCGTGGGGCTGTATGGCTCGGGCCGCCCCAACCTGCCAGGAGGCGGTACGTGCGAAGAAGATGAAGAAGAAGAAGAGTTGGGCGGGATGTTCAGTTTTGGAAGATGTGTTGGCGACGAGTTTAACTTTGGGAAGTTGATGCTGCCGGGACTGCGGGGCGGCTGAGGCAGGGTCGGAGATGGCATCACCTTTGGCATCGATTCCTTCAGCTTGGGTTGAGCAAGGTTTAGCGACGACGGCTTCGCTGGAACAGGTGGCAGCTTGCGACCGGTCCGTTTCGGGGGAGACTGAAGGGGGCTGGGACTACGAGATCGGTCTATGAGGTTGGATGAGCCATAGTACTCGAGCTGTGGGGACTCTTCGTTCAGTTTGGGCGATGGACTTCGGGACCTGTTTTCTAGAGATGTAGATCGGAAGAAAACGGCTTCCCGGTCACGCCGTGTGGGGCGGGGGGATCCAGCAACCTGAGGCTGCTGTTGGAGAGGAGGCCGGACAATGCGGGTCCTGCTACGACTGGTTCTTAGCTGGGGGGATGTTGGAACACTCAAACTGTCATCGTGTTTGTGGCCTGAAACAACGCAAATTATATTGTTTAGTTATTGATATTATTGTTGCCGAGGTTTTCATTTTAAAATACTCATGGCAGTTTTTTCAAAGTCTATATTGATATGCAAAAATGTAAAAATATGTAAAAATTATTTAACTTACATATATTATACATATACACAATGTATATATTTATATAGATAGATAGATAGATATATATTACACAATAGCTGAAACAAAGCCTGTAATAGATAGATTAAATGCATAAATATGAAAATAATAAGGTAGATACAGTAATTAAAAGAAATATGTATGGAGAGATTAATTAAAATTAATAATGCAAAACCCCCAAATAGAACAAGTAAATATAGGTTAAGGAAAGAAATATGTGTTTAATGACAATTAAATCAGTAAACTTTAAATGATATTGGCCGTCTGGTGTCTGGTTATTTGCCCTAGCTTATAACACTACAAAACATCCTGTTAATTGCATGGACTACAGACTATATACAGGATTATTTGCACATAAAGTAACTAGGAATATGTTGTTTCTAAATTAATGTCACACGGTACCGAGAAAGTCTATTAAAATTTGGCAAAACAGCTGAAATAAATTGCTGATTAATCTGTTTTGTTTGTGCTCACTGTGTGATAAGCCGAATGTAATTGCCTGTTAAAGAGTCGACATGTGTAGTGTCAATCACAATTATGCCCGACTACAAGATTTAAAAATGACATAATTAAGTTGAATAAACCTGATTTAAGAATGACTTAATTAAGTTGAATAAACCAGATTTAAGAATGACATAATTAATTTGAATAAACCTGATTTAAGAATGACATAATAATTAAGTTGAATAAACCTGATTTAAGAATGACATAATTAAGTTGAATAAACCTGATTTAAGAATGACATAATTAAGTTGAATAAACCTGATTTAAGAATGACATAATTAAGCTGAATAAACCTGATTTAAGAATGACTTAATTCAGTTGAATAAACCTGATTTAAGAATGACTTAATTAAGTTGAATAAACCTGATTTAAGAATGACATAATTAAGTTGAATAAACCTGATTTAAGAATGACATAATTAAGCTGAATAAACCTGATTTAAGAATGACATAATTAAGCTGAATAAACCTGATTTAAGAATGACATAATTAAGCTGAATAAACCTAACACCTAACTTTTTGTTTGCAATACACTGCTGTTAATCAGAAGCCTTTCTCAATAACAGGTATAAAAGAAATAAAAGAAGGATAGACATGTATTAAATATGGTAATTAATAAATACAGTTTTACAGCAAACCTTAACAAGAAACCCTCTTCCAACTAAAATTGTATAATAATAATAATTCAAGGTTTAGTTAAAAGTTTGATTTTCAAGTATACAATTCAGAATAAAAAAGGCCAAGCATAAAAAACCCTTTGATATTTACTTTCCCAAAGCCAGGACAGCATATACCACATTTTTTTAATACACCAGTGACAAGGCATGGATCGAATGATAGACTGGGATGTGACATCAATTTATTTTGTTCTTTCAAACCGGAAATGGTCTTTAAAGGTTGTATAAATAACTCTGCACCATACTTATCATAAGCATTTTAAATCCTAGAAAAATATTTATACAAACAAATATAAAATGAAAGAAAAAATTTGAAAAACAAACCACAACCCGAAATCACATCTCTGGGGCATTAATGTTAAAGGTCCATTAAAACATATTTATGTTATATTTCCCCACATCTCACTTTCAGCAAGTACTTTACCAACAATCAAATTTGTGGTAGAAAATTGGAATACACATGCAAAAGGTAAAAACTAAAATGACCCACTGTTACTGCATAGCACTCACAAACCCAAGGGCAAACAGGAACTATACTGATGCAGGGTGGTAACAAGGTAGAATTAGGTGGACAGTCTACAATGATGGAATCCACCTATAGATGTAACCCTCATAGGAAAAAGCACAATTTGGATAAATTACAAATAAGATGACCCAAAAAGCTCCATTGTCTTGACTTTACCATGTCTTGGACATTGCCGTTTCAATTTTTTAAAGCTAATAGAGGGTTTCTTGTAAGGTTTACCTGTACTGCTACTCTTTGTCTGAAAGATAAAGTGATTATTTTGGGGTATATTTTTGTCTTATTTTGTCTTAATGTGCCCCTGGCTTGAATAAGTCACAAGTTAATTAAGTTTTTATTTCTGGGTGAGAATTCAGACAAAAATTAAAACATAATGTTTTACAGCATAAGGTTGAAATCATACTGACTTATTTATTTCATTTTTCAGTCTTTGTTTGATGTCTCCTAGTTAATATAAAAAAAATCTCCTAATGGATGACCCTCCCACTTTTAACAGTCCCAAAAATCTATAAAACAAAAATAAATGGAGTTTGACCTGACACTAAGTATGCCGTTCAAGGCAGCCATCATGAATGACAGTTATTGTTAAATGTTTGGATGGTACAATGCTGCAATAAAGAGAAGTTCTTTATTGTACAAGAATATCAATATGGTACTTGGACAGTTCCCACAAAATAGTCAAAAGTTCATAATCTTGATTAAAATGTACAACAAATGACAAAGGTACCAAATGTACATGCAACACCCCATTAATGTCTGTTTAGAATATTATTATGATTTGTATTATAAATAGATACAAAATACAGTTGTTGTGCATACAAAAATAATACTAAAATAAAATAACAATAATAAAGTATCAAAGAAAATTTCATTTCAAACTTCAATTTAAGCATTGAATAATAGATTGAAAATCACAAACTGATTGACATGTATGTTTTGTTAACCAGTGCATTTAAGAAAAATAAGACATTAACTCATGCCTGGTAGTAGTTGTAATAGATACATTCACATCAATGCTTAATAATCATAATGTAATTAATATTCATGAAAATAAAGATACAAACAATATGACAAGCAGACAAAAATAATCAAGCCTTAATGTTGCAGGTGCAGAAGGTGGCAACATTACAGTGGAGAAGTCCATTTCATGTCGGGGTGGGCAGGAACACAGAATGGAAATCAAATTTCTGGGCAGAGAATAATGAAATAATTAAAACATAGACGAGAAAACATAGGTGTGAGACCCAGTGATCATCATACAGCAAAACACATTTTCTCTTATTTTGTAACTCTGGGTTAGCAGAACAGTTTGCCAAATTATCTAGTACAATTGAGAAAATGTAGAAACCCTGTTATTTTCAAACAACATATTAACAATTATAACACAAAATTATTTTGTCAAATTAAAATAAAATTTGTCAAAACATTTTGAAACTCGCAATTGGTGAATTCGGTGAGTGCAAGAGCCAGCCCTGGTATTGTTTAATCAATGATATTATTAAGATCAGAAATAGCCAATGAAAATAAAATTATGATTACTGAAAATAAAATTATTAATTATTGAAAACAGAGTTATAGCTTATGGTATTGAAAATAAAATTATGGATTATTACCATCTACAGTGAATGTCAAGTAACAAACATGATTTCATTGGTTTAACTTAATTATTA
>JAECMU010069623.1:0-10110 GCA_016106625.1 Dracogyra subfuscus
AAACCCTGAGTGAGTGCTCCGCAAGGCTCATTGGGTAGGTGTAAACTACTTGCACCGACCAGTAATCCATAACTGGTTCAACAAAGGCCATGGTTTGTGCTATCCTACCCGTGGGAAGCTCAAATAAAAGATCCCTTGCTGCCAATCGGAAAGAGTAGCCCATGAAGTGACGACAGCGGGTTTCCTCTCAATATCTGTATGGTCCTTAACCATATGTCTGACGCCATATAACCGTAAATAAAATGTGTTGAGTGCGTCATTAAATAAAACATTTCTTTCTTTCTTTCTCTGCATGTGCTATTCCTTACGGTCATATATCGGTGGCAGCATTTTTATTGTTTTACATCAGTGACAAAATGATACACTTCCTTTTGATGAAAACCTGTTTTGAGGATTTTAAAATATTTGTTTATAGTTGAATGTCGCATTCAGAATCGAAATTCTCTGGTCTGACCGTGATTCTCAGAAGCATACACTGACAATCATGAAAGCCTATATCACTTCCTTTACACGTCCAGATGCGAGTTTGCGCTAACAGTTTTGTTGTTCAGATTTGCAATATTCGTATCGGTGTAATGTCACATAGTACTCTCTAAATACATCAATGGAGTGATCCAGGGCCGGATTTAAACCGGGAGGGGGTCAGGGCAGGTGCCCAGGGTGGTTCGGGGGACCCTCAACATAGAAATGACAAAAAAGAAAGAAAGAAAACAAAAAAAGGAACTAATTTTATAATTATCACCTTTTTTTTAAATGAAGAAAGTCCTTCGGTGTGTGTGTGTGTGTGTGTGTGTGTGTGTGTGTCTGTGTGTCTGTGTGTGTCTAGCAAGGGGCCCTTTTATAAATTCGGTACTGCTTATATACTCTTGAAAAAAGTAGGGGAACCTGACATATTAATGTTAATATCAACTATTAAACCGAACATACCTTTTGACTGCAAACATCCGAGTAAAGAACGTTCATGTCTGTTTATCTACACACCGAAAAACACATTCCATAGTTTACGTGTGCATCACGCAGTTGCCACGTACACATGTTGAGGTATCATTTTTGATTTTGACAATTTCCAGGAAGGTCAATTAATAATTGTGGAACATTATTTCTATAAATATGTTTCATTCCATTGATCATACAGTTGTTATTGTTTTGTTTTTAAACATTTTTATTGTTTGAATTTGCGATTTACTGTTAATTTCACTTCTAACCTCAATCGTCCTTCAACACATAAACCTACTGTAATACTGAACTACCAGTTATAAACATTCCCCACAGCTAATATACCTTACAGTTTTGGCAATTGTAAATTCTTATTGAGTTCCTCAATTTTTTTTAATTTTTTTTAAAGAGTATATGAACAAAGAAAAACCCAACACCGGCGGACTTGTATAGGCCATCTCTGTTCATCTAACAGAACCGTTTCTTTTTATGCAATTTCGATTTTAAAGTAATGAAGTTTGATTCCCTCTCATCGCCGCCATTTCACAACCCCCATTTCACGTAAGAAATAGGCTGCCTAGACTTCGGTAACCCCTCCAATATAAAATCCGGGCTCTAGCTAGTAGATGAAAGGAATGTTATTACAACGTATTCAATACATTTCAATTACGGTGTGGTCTAGTGGTGGTGTTAAAATTACGTGTTAAAGCATTGTGATTTGTTTTATTATAAAACATTTTTTTTAACAAACATCTGAAATCAAATAACTACTAAATTTTTATTTTAAAAATGGTGTTTAGGTGGGACATGTTGAACAATATGTGGAATACGTGTAGACCTAATTAGGCTAATATAGACATGCATATGAATCAATAAACTTAAATGCGACTAAAGATTGACACGTGCCCGATAGTATGTGAAATGTCTTCGAGAGCAAAAACTGATAAAAGGGTGTCATAAATAATGCATGCATGTACGAAATGTTCCGGACAAAAACGACGGTGTTGGAAATGACCTGTAACCTTTGCAATTAGCCAATAACAATTAAGCTACGGGTTTACCGGGAAAATGCACTTGCTATCAAAGAGTTGAACCATCCAACCAGTGTCGGCTGTTGTTGTCATAATGTTTTTGGTAACTTTGATTGAACACTTATTATCACTCAGCACTGGCGCGCCAGAATTCACAATTTAACGTTCATTTGGTTCTATAGTATTGACATAAACACGTTGTCGTATTTCGCACCGATAGTTTTCACAACTTTCCCATGTTGGTGTCAACAGGTCAATGTCCGCATGATCGGGGTAACACACTTAAAGCAGCAGCATTTTCGAATATGAGTTTAACTTTTAGAACAAACCATCAATTTTTATTCTCTTGAGAAGGGCTTCATTTTGTCACTAACTCTAACTCTATGATCAGTATTTATAAATACGTGACAGTGCCAAAGGAAAGTCTGATAAAACACTCGTTTTATGTGCAACTGGTGTAGGATCGATCCCCATCTGTGGAGTCATCGGATTATTTCTCGTTCCAACAATGCTTCAAAAGTAGTGTAAGAGGGAGTGGTATGCAGAAATGGAAATATTTCACTAGCCCACCAGATCAAAACCACAGAAATTTACACGGTGGTGGAGATGTAGCCCAGTGGTCAGTCTAGGATTGATCCCTGTTGGTGGGCTCGGTCGGCTATTTCTCATTCCAGCCAGTGCACCACGACTGACATCAAAGGATGTGGTATGTACTGCCCTGTTTGTGGGATGGTGCATATAAAAGATCCCTTGCTTCTAACTGAAAAGAGTAGTTAATGAAGTGGCGATAGAGGGTTTCCTCACAATATCTTTGTGGTCTTTAACCATATGTCTGATGCCATATAACTGTAAATAAAATGTTTTGAGTGCATCGTTAAATAAAACTTATCCTTCCTTCCTTACTAAAATGTTCGTTTGCCAGCCTATACATCTGTATATTTTATTGTTTAACAATATTATAATATACTCTGTCAAAAACATCAGTAAAGACACACATGAAATCGAGACTCAAACTTTGATTGACAAACCAATAAATATTTATTATTCTGGTAAGTCTATCACATTTCTTTCATATAGTTACAAAATTCAAGTGACGTTCTGCAAGTAATTAACAGAACATTATATTTAAAACAAACTGGCAACATACATCAACTTAAACAAGCCATGTGTAGGACGTGTTGACCGGCTCGGTTTTGGGAATGTGCCTGCATATTTAGGAACTATATGAAGTCATCTATTGACAAACATATACAATCCATTTACCACATTGATAGTATTTAACAATTTGAACGGTTTGAAATTCTTGCATGACTGATGCAGTTGTGGATTCAATGCATGGGTGCATACATACCAAAAACCCCACCAGTCAGTCAGAATAGGGGAATGTGATGTATCTACTTTTGCGCATTTGGTCGCAATAACATAGGAAAAAGATATTAAAGTGAAATTCAACCCCCTTGAATCCCCCTAGTCTGAAGATTGCCAAAATAGCAATAAATAGGCTTAAATTGACCATATTACCAAAATAGCCCCCTCCCAAAGGATCATATCTAACCATCTAGATATTACATTCAGTGCCTAAATATGAAGAAAACCCCATTAACTTTGTCAATGTGGGATAGGTTAATCTCGAAAAGGTTGTCTGAAAATGGTCAAAATAGCAATAAACAAGCTTAAATTGATCATATTAGTATTTCCAAAACCTCCAATTTTGTTTCATACTCCTAGATCATACCTAAGCACGTAGATATCACAATCACTGCGTAAATATGAAGTAAATAGATTTACTTTGTAAATATGTTGTAGGTTACCGACTAAATGGGTGTGTGTGTGTGTCTGAAAATGGATGATAGAGCGATAAATGGGTTTAAATTTGTAATTTTACCTAAAACCTCCCTGATTGTTTTCAGATCATACCTAACCATCTAAATGTCACATTCGTTATCTAAATATGAAGAAAAAACATTTACTTTGTGAATTTGGGATAGGTTACCCCCTAAATAAAATTGTCAAATTCCAAGGTAGTGCAAATGAAAAACACTCAGACCATTTATTAAAGCAATTAAGCTGACATAACAAATACATCACATTTCCTTCCTGACACACCCATCCCATCTGTAAATCATCTCATACTGTATATTTGGATCATTATTGTCTATTTGGAACATACTGCTTATTCATTATCCATTAGTGAAACCAAGTGTCCAAATCATGGATTGTTTTCCAAGTGTCACTACCTAGTAAGGGGGTAGCATTCTCCAAATTCATAAAGTAAATATTGTTTCTTCATATTTAGACATCTTGATGGTTAGAAGTTTTATTTTATTTGGGAAGTTTACATATAATAGTCAATTATCGCTATTTTGACAATTTTCCTACCCCCTATTTAGTGAGTAACCTACCACAGATTCACAATGTAAATATTTGTTCTTTATATTTAGGCAGTGATTATGTCATTTAGATGGTTAGGCATGATCTACTAAAAGAAATTGAAGGTTTTAGTAAAATGGTTAATTTAAGCCTGTTTATTGTTATTTTGGCCATTTTCAGACACCCTTTGTAGGGGTTCACTTAACCCAACATTCACAAAGGTTTGTTTAATCTTCATATTTAGGCACTGAATGTAATATCTAGATGGTTAGATACTATTTTCTTTTGGCTATTCGGGTAATTATTGTCAATTTAAGCCTATTTATTGCTATTTTGGCAATCTTCAGACCCATGTCTAGGGGATTCAGGGGAATTGAACCAAATGCACAAATTGGGCCTGTACCCAGAAAAGTTTGGGGAAAAAAGACCGATCACCTGTCGGACTGATAATTTAATTTTTTAACTCATCCCTCAGAATTTTCACTCGCATTTGGCAAGTGGGTGAGGACTTTTGCACCCCTGGGTATGTACTACTACTGTCTATGGTCTGCTGCATAAGTGGGACAGTGGTTTATTGCGTGGCAGCAGTAAATGGGTTTTCTCTTATTATCAGTGTGGTCATTGTATGTCTGAAACCATATAACCGTTATTGAAATGTGTTAAGTACATCAATAAATAAAACATTTCATCTGCATCATCCATAATATTTATGTACACAACACTAAACTGCCCAGAAAATGTACCTCTCTGCATCTTCATAACAATATTTATGTATACAACACTAAACTGCCAGAAAATGTGCCTCTCTGCATCTTCATCACAATTTTTATGTATACAACACTAAACTGCCCAGAAAATGTGCTTCTCAGCATCTTTATTTCAAATGTTTCTACAATGCATGCACTCGAACCCATCTTCAACTGTCACTCTTTCAGAGTTCAAATCATTTGCCTTCAGCAGACTTGCCCTAAGAATTTTGTGACCCTCTTTATAAAATCCTGGATCCAGCCAGACACTTATTATATTTTAGAACTTGCTTTCTGACTATTCGGTGTCTGGGCTATTTTGAGAAAACAAGTGCTAGGAACTCTGCTGTTGCCACATATAATAAAAGCAGCTAGGCATCTTTTTTATGCACTTCCTCATAGAGAGGACAGTGCATACCATAGCCTTGGTGGCTGGACATAGCCCAGTGGTAACGACAGCCTGATGCACAGTCAGTTTGGGATCGATCCCCGTCCGTGGGCACATTGGACTATTTCTTATTCCCGCCAGTGCACCTCATTTGGTATATCAGTGGTATGTGCTATCCTGTCTGTGGGATGGTGCATATAAAAGATCCCTTGCCAGTGCAGCTCAATTGGTATATCAGTGGTATGTGTTATCCTGTCTGTGGGATGGTGCATATTAAAGATCCCTTGCCAGTGCAGCTCAATTGGTATATCAGTGGTATGTGTTATCCTGTCTGTGGGATGGTGCATATTAAAGATCCCTTGCCAGTGCAGCTCAATTGGTATATGAGTGGTATGTGCTTTCCTGTCTGTGGGATGGTGCATATAAAAGATCCTGTGCCAATGCACCTCAATTGGTATATCAGTGGTATGTGTAATCTTGTCTGTGGGATGGTGCATATAAAAGATTGTGTGCTGCTAATGACTGTTAAATCCTGTCTTGGACAGAACTCTGGCAAAGTTAGAGTTTGTGCCCATGTCAGGCATGCTTGAACAGTTCTCTGATGGAAGCATGAAAAAAATTACCCACACCCATAATGAAAAAATGCAGCAGGTTTCCTCTCTAAGACTGTCAAAATTACCAAATGTTTACATCCCAATAATAAATCAATGTACTCTAGTGGTCTCGTTAAAGAACATAAACAAACCATTCAATCATAACCTTAGGTTGTCAGTCGTATTCCAGAGGCGTATGAAGGTGCCAAAAAGTGAGGGGGCACACTTATATAATAATAATAATAATAATAGTTTAACAATAATAATGTCTGAAAAGTGGGGGGGCACATGCCCCCCTTGCCCCCCTGCTTCCTACGCCAGTGTATTCATAGTACACTGGTTGGAATGGGAAAATATTAGAAAACATTCAATTTTGCCACCTGTCATTTAAGTGGCGAATGTTGGTGTGTGTGGGTGTGTGTACGTGTGCTTAGCTTGGTCCATTCAGATATCAGCAAGGAATTGTGTTCAAAGATCATGTATCTTGTGACTTCAGTAATGAATGCTATTTGTATGAACATTAATCCACACATATTAGGTATGCATCCAGGATATTTTAATAGAGGGTGCACCAAACCCATTGTTTTTGAAAGTAGAATTTAAAGGTCCTTGACAGGTGGATGGGATAATGTGTAATCTATATTGTGTGACCCAAAACAAGGAGATCCTGGGCCCCTTGGGCCTTGCCATGCATACATTATTTTGTTTACTATCAAAAGGGGTGGTGGGGGTATAAGTAAAGTGATATGTGAATTTATGCAACAATTTGGGGGATCTGTGACATCCTGAAATGACTCCTTGATAACCTTTAAAAAATGTTTTCTGGCACTTGTATTTGTTAATGAAAACTAAAAATGAGTTGGCAGCAAAAGAATGAATATCTGTTTAAACATATAGCCCTCACCATGGCTGGAACTTACACATATATTTTCTATGGCAATTATGAAGTGTTTTTGCTTTGCCTCAAATTGGCAGCCATTTGAGGACTGACAAAGATGGTTTTAGGGCTTTTCAGCCAGAAGGCTGGGCATGCAACAAGCAAACTTCAACAAGTGTCTTAATATAACATAGCAGCAACCATTTTAAATGAAGGGTGAAGAATTTCACTTTTTCGTAATAAAACCACCAATTTGGAAAAAAGACTGATTAATTTTTAGGCCATTGGGGCATATGACTAAAGCACTTTGGCAATTTGCCTCTGGCCATTGCTAAATTTGAGCCCAGCAGTTTTTAGTCTGTCTACAAAAACTATAAACCACTAAATTAAAAACCAAACATAACCCTTAAACTGACAGCAAACATTTTAATCGTGAGACATCAAACTGATACAAACAGCTATGGCAATTACTGTCTGTGCTGTCATTAAGTTTGATCTCTGTTCACTGTTCACTGTGATGGACATCAAACTGATACACCTATCACAATTACTGTCTGTGCTGTCATTAAGTTTGATCTCTGTTCACTGTTCACTGTTATGGACATCAAACTGATACACCTATCACTTTGATCTCTGTTCACTGTTCACTGTGATGGACATCAAACTGATACACCTATCACAATTGCTGTCTGTGCTGTCATTAAGTTTGATCTCTGTTCACTGTTCACTGTGATGGACATCAAACTGATACACCTATCACAATTGCTGTCTGTGCTGTCATTAAGTTTGATCTCTGTTCACGGTTACTGATATCAAACTCAGGATACAAACAACTATGGCAATTACTGTCTGTATTGTCGTTAAGTTCGATCTCTGTTCACGGTTACTGATATCAAACTGATACAAACACCTATGGCAATTATTGTCTGTATTGTCGTTAAGTTCGATCTCTGTTCACGGTTACTGATATCAAACTGATACAAACAGCTATGACAATGGCTGTCTGTATTGTCGTTAAGTTCTATCTCTGTTCACGGTTATTGATATCAAACTGATACAAACAGCTATGACAATGGCTGTCTGTATTGTTGTTAAATTCGATCTCTGTTCACTGTTATTGATTAACTCTGGTTCCCCTTTTTAAAACTGGTTCCTTATAGCCGCTAGAAATTCTCAAAATAACCCATATGGGAGTTCTTTGATGGTTATGATACTAAAAGGTTGAGCACATGCTATATTTTTAACCCTCTTTCATTTGTCTATAAACTTGAAGTGCTTGCAAGAAATGTTGGTGTTTTTTTTTTTAACAGATGTGAGATAAACAGAATGTCAGAGGTTGAGGATGAAGATAAAGAATCCATGCAGATGTCTGAAAATGACACTGCTCGTAAGTTCTGCAGCAAAACTTCAGTCAGCACTCCCACGTCAGGCTTGATCTGTGGACATGAGGCATCAGTAAGTGAAGTGAGATTTCACCAGGACTGTTCTGATACCACCATGTATGAGATGGATGGTCAGCACTTGTTTGATCATGACAATGATGTCCAAAATAACACAAAATATGGCATTAGAGGATGGCTTTGTGGTGAGCAAGAAAAGTACACTTTGTCACATAAGTCAGCTGAATGTAGCACTGATGATAGAGAGAATCCCTCTAACGTGGATCTTGTCCGGTCTGACACAGACATCAGTGATGGCAACACTAGTCACAATTCTGCTGATACAAGTCCGACGTTCTATGTGATGTCGAGTGTAGATGAATCATCGTATTCCTGGCACACTGTCAGTGAACTGGCGTCTACCATGCAGACAAATGATTCCAAGAAACAAGCTGATGGTGAGAAGGGATGTGATTTGGAAAAGATGTCTGGAAACCATAAAAATAATATTCACTGGGCCAGTGTTCTCAACTTGCTGCATGATGACAACAGTCATGTGACTGGTAGGTTTATTTCATAGCACTGAAGCATTGCAATTACAAAATTATTGACAAGATATTTTATATATTGTTGTTAATAATTGGGGTTTTAAATGTTGATATTAAGAAGTAAAATCTGATGTTCTTAAAATATGTGACTCCTGTGATGCCATTTTGTAGAGGGATAGCAATACACGGAAATGTTTGTGAACAGCAACCATTGTAGCATTTGTACTCCTCATTGCCCAAAATTAGAACACATTTCAGGCCTCTGAATATTGTCAGTTTTGAATAACCCATTTTTCATTTGTATATTATGGTCATAACGGGTAACGCAAAAGCTAAATGGGTTATCTTAATTTGTTTATGCATAACCCATAAATGGTTTAGTTCTCAGAGGCTTTTACTGTACATGTGTGTTAAAATACTTTTACTGTGCTGCTTGATGATACTCTATGTGTGTTACAATATGTTTACTGTACTGCTTGATGATCCTGTATGTGTGTCAAGTGAGTGTCTAGCACTGCATGTGATGTTATATAGTACAGGGTGACCGATATGCCAAGTTAGTATCTAGCACTGCATGTGATGTTATATAGTACAGGATGACTGATATGTCAAGTGAGTGTCTAGCACTGCATGTGATGTTATATAGTACAGGTTGACCAATACGCCAAGTGAGTGTCTAGCACCGCATGTGATGTTATATAGTACAGGGTGACCGATATGTCAAGTGAGTGTCTAGCACTGCATGTGATGTTATATAGTACATGGTGACCTATAGTACAGGGTGACTGATATATCAAGTGAGTGTGTAACACTACATGTGATGTTATATAGTACAGGGTGACTGATATATCAAGTGAGTGTGTAACACTACATGTGATGTTATATAGTACAGGGTGACTGATATATCAAGTGAGTGTCTAACACTGCATGTGATGTTATATAGTACAGGGTGACCAATATATCAAGTGAGTGTCTAACACTACATGTGATGTTATATAGAACAGGGTGACTGATATGTCAAGTGAGTGTGTAACACTACATGTAATGTTATATAGTACAGAGTGACCGATACGCCAAGTGAGTGTCTAACACTGCATGTGATGTTATATAGTACAGGGTGACCGATACGTCAAGTGAGTGTGTAACACTACATGTGATGTTATATAGTACAGGGTGACTGATACATCAAGTGAGTGTGTAACACTACATGTGATGTTATATAGTACAGGGTGACTGATACAC
>JAECMU010069702.1:0-15000 GCA_016106625.1 Dracogyra subfuscus
AGTTGAAGAACTTCGAGATAAAGTACGTTCATTAGAAAAGACTGTTAGTGCATTGTGCTTAAATAAACAGTTGTCGTCACAGAGTCAGCAGGATTCTAACTTTGAAGGTTCAGACTTCAATTGTTATGGTTGTAGGGGAGCAGGACATACGCGCCGACAGTGTAATCTTTCACCAAGAGGTAGGGCAAGGCCAGACATTAGATGTCAGATTTGCCAACAAAATGGACACATAGCTGATAGTTGCAAATTACTGCAACCGGTAAATCTGAATGATCACTCGGAAAACGGACAGACTTTCAGGAAGAATTAAAAAGTCAAGCACAGTTTTTGGGGGACATTTATTGTGATGCTTGCAATTTTGACAATATTCTAAAGTGTCCACAATGTTTTTGTTTTATGTATGAATGTGTTTGTTCTAATGATGATAATGCTGATGTTTCTCATTTGGAGGACAGTTACACAGAATATGATTATGAGACTACACCTGTCAATCATGGGTTCATTTACATGCCAGTATCAATTGGATCAGTTAAAGTAGCAGCATTATTAGATTCTGGTAGTGCAATTAATTTGGTCTCAGAACACTTTTACAGATCATTACCCAGTGACTGTTGTAGATATATACCAGATACTTCATGTACAATTACAGTTGCAAATAATGTTGAGGTCCCTGTTATTGGATTGGCTCAGCTTAAATTGCAAACTCCAAATGGGAAACATGGTATAACTGTTTATGTGATGAAGGATACAAGTCATCCTTTAATCTTGGGTACTACCTTTTTAATTAAGAAGGGAATCTCATTAGATTTTCGGGATTGTAAGTTTCGAGTTCAGCAGTCAGGGGTCCGAATTCGTAAGAAGGTTACCATACCAGCCAATACAGAAATGGTGATATGGGCTAACGTTAGTTCTAAACTGTACCCAGGATTGCAGGGCGTCTGTATGCCAAATAATATGCTGCACAGCATTAGTAATATTGTAATTGCGAAAACCCTAGTTACTGTTGGTCATGATAGTAAAGTGCCTGTTAAAGTATGTAATCCCACGGGTGAACCAATTACTCTTCCTAGAAGTACAATGTTGGCCAAGTTTAATAAGCTAGGGGAAAATGATGTTGTTCATGCTTATCCGATAAACCAAACCAATGTGTGTGCTCATGTTCAGGTGAAAACAGGTACTAAGGTGCAGGAATTGGGTGTACCTGCAAGTGAAAGTTTTAACGTAAACCAGAAAGATTTTGAAACGTTTTGTGACAATTTTGACTTTTCTGGAGATCAGTGTAATTTATCTCCTGAGCAAACTTCGTATGAAACAATGTTTGTATGTCAATAAAAAATTATTTGTGACCAAGGAGAATCCTAATTTAGGTCACACTAATTTGGTAGAACATCATATTCATTTAAAGCAGATGCACAGTCAAAGCATCAACGTCCGTACCGTCTTCCCCCTCATAAGCGGGAAGTGTTAAGACATCAGCTGGAAGAACTTGTGAGATAGGGAATTATTGTTCCTGTTAGTGAGAAAGAAGACATTCCAATAAGTAGTCCTATTGTTCTTGTGGAAAAACGTAACAAAAAGAAAAATCTTAAGCCAAACACCAAGGAATTCAATTTGGCATCATATCGATTTTGTTGTGATTTCCGGTTTTTAAATTCTCAAACTCAGGATTTTAAATACCACATTCCGGATTTGCAAGAATTAACAGATTTTTTTTTAATAACACATGTCCAAATTACATTTCCTCTCTCGATATGAGCTCAGGATTTTTCCAAATGTCCATTTCTGATGATTCATCGAAATATACTGCCTCAATACTTGTTTTGGGACATATACATTTTTGAGGTTGCCGATGAGTTTGAAGACATCGCCAAGTTCATTTCAATTGTTGATGGATAAAGTGTTGAAAGGTTTGCCCTTTCGATCAGTATTGTGTTATATAGATGATGTTGTGATATTTTCTGAAACATTTGAACAGCACCTGATAGACTTGCAGACTATGTTTGATCGGTTTAAAAGTGCAAATTTGAAGTTGGGTCCTAAAAAGTGTTCTTTTGCTCAACAAAAATGTATTTTTCTAGGTCACGAGATCTCCAGAGATGGTATTCGACCACCTCCTGATAGAGTTCAAGCGGTGAGAACATATCCAATACCTCGAAATGTTGGTGAATTGAGGCGTTTTATGGGATTAATGAATTGGTTCAAGAAATTCATTCCTAATTTTAGTTCAATTGCATCTGTGTTGAATGCCTTGTTAAGAAAGAACACACCTTTTATTTGGAATATGGAACATGATAAGGCTTTTGAAACTCTAAAAAGACATTTGTCTGAATGTGAAGCTTTGGCTTTTCCAAGGTATAACTTGCCGTTCACTCTAGCAGTAGACACTTCCAGCCGTGAGATTGGGTATGTGTTGTATCAAGTGTATCCTGAATGTGAATTTCCAGTTGGAACTAAAGAACGGTTAGGCACCAGAATTATACAGTTTGGTTCCAAATCATTAGCTAGCTATCAGCAGTCTTATGGACCTACAAAACTAGAACTGCTTGGTGTTGTTAACCGTATTTTGGATTGTGCAGGATATCTTCGTGGAACACATTTTATGGTGGAATGTGATCATCAAGCATTACGTCCTTTATTTCAGAAGAAAATGAAAGGTGCGATCTATGAAAGGTGGATGGCAATCCTACAGCAATTTGATTTTGTAATTAAATATAAAGCATGTACAGAAATGATTGTGCCCGATGCTTTTTCTCGGTGTCAACCCCCATATGTATTAGAAGATAGTCCGGATGAAGATGATCCATACTTTCCTTATGTTTTAGAGAAACCGTGTCAAATAGTAACAGAGGAGGGTGAAGTTTTGTTTTCATCAAAACCTATTCCTGTCCCCGACCTTGAAGTAAATTGTTGTCATATTGACTGTCAGCAAGACTTTAATGCTGTCACTTCTCTGACTGAAAACCAACCTGAATATGATGGAGACACTGACGAAGTGCCAGAGAAAACGTCTAAGCGGGTTAAAAAGACTAAGCGTAAAAGGCGGGATAACTCGGCACAACCTGTAAGTTCTAGTATGTGTGAGGATTCACAACTGTCCCATAAGACACTGATGGATTATGGTGCAACTACAGTTTCATCTGAAAACTTATCTTGTGGTGAAAATGTTGCTGTTGATTTAGATTTGGTACATACAAGTGTCGAGGAATCAGATACTTACCTTAGTGTAGAGGACACAATTGCTCACCAACTGCAGAGTATTGATTTATTTAAAAATGGTGATTTTGATATGAACACAGTGCGTGAACTCCAAAGAAAAGATTATACTTTGAGCAAATATATTCAATATTTAGAAAATAAGTGGCTTCCTGATTCACAAAAGGCTTCCAGAAAGTTGATTCTGCAGGCGTCCGACTTTATTATTGTTGAAGGACTCCTTTTCCATAGTTTTGTGCCAAAACGAAAAAGAACAAAGTGTTTATCCCAATATCAATTGGCTATTCCAGAAGTTTTAATCAAAGAACTTTTGCAGTTATATCATGATTCACCAATGGGAGGTTATGCCGGCATTAGAGACACTTTGGACAGAATCAGAGATTTGTATTACTTTGAAAATTCATCCCAAAAAGTGAGTGACTACATAAAGTCTTGTGAACAATGCCAGAAGCGCAAAGTTACCAAGTTACATACCAAATCAAACATTGTGGCATATCCGACCCCATCCGCTCCTTTTCAAGTGTGGGAAATTGATTTGTATGGACCCTTACCAGCTAGTAATCTTGGAAATACTTACATATTTACAGCTGTTGATATGTTTAGTAAGTATCTGTATGTTAAACCTTTGGCAAACAAAGATGCCCCGACTGTGTCAGTTGCTTTGTTTGAACTGTTTACAATGTTTGGAGTTTGTCAAACTCTCTTCAGCGATCAAGGTTCTGAATTTGTTGCAAAAATCAATCGAGAAGTGTGCATATTGTTACATGTGGCACAGCAATTCACACCTAGTTATGTTCATCACTGTTTGGGTGCTGTTGAGAGATCTCATAGGACATTAGCTGAAAGACTAACGCCTTATATTGATGACAATAAGCGAAATTGGGATGCTGTGGTTGGCGCTGTAGTTTTCTTGATAAACTCTTCACTGAACTAGAGTACTGGTTATTCACCTTTTGAAATTGTTTATGGTTGTAGACCACAATTTCCTCTCATAGATGTAAATTCAAGTGTGAAGTTTGAAACCTTGCCTAATAATGTACATGGATATATCAAAAGTCATTATCGAAATCTAGACTGTATCAGGAAACATGTGCTGGAAAATGTGACAAAAGCAAAACAAGTAGTGGTAGACCGAGCCAATGAGTCTGTAAACCCTCTATGTATAAATGTTGGAGATTATGTCTATATGTTGGAAGAACCAACTGGTGTTGGAAAGAAACTGCAAAATCGTTATGGGGGACCATATGTGGTTCAGGAGATTAAAAGTTCCCATCTTGTTAATTTATTGGATCCTAGCACAAAACGAACTTTGAATCAAAGTGTACATAAAGATAGGTTGAAGATGGCCTATGTGAGAGCACTGAATCCTTTACCCTATTTTCTGGATACAGTAACCACTACCAGTGGTGAAATTACCAAAAAGGCTGAGAAAGTAGTTAAATGTGATGTTCAAACCCAAACCGATACTGTTGAACAATGTAATGTAGGTAATAGAGTAGTACCAGAACCAGAAGTGAGTCGTCCTAAAAGAATAAGTAAGAAACCAGCACGGTACCGTGACCCAGACTATGTGGACCCTGATATTCTGTTTAGTTCATGTGACTCTGAAAATAGTGGATATCACAAAATCAGAAAAGTGCTTGGTCAAAAGCATACCCCAACTGGTGTGATGTATTTAGTACAGGTAGTTGGTGAGCCTGCTCAAAATATAATATGGGTGAAAAGTAATTCATTGAATCAAAAAGCAAAGAATGCTTTATTGACAAAGTCTCCCCCTATTTTTGAGTAGCATAAAGTACTTGATATGTATTAAGTATAAGTAAATGTACATGTATTTCCATCATCTCAGTAACTCAAATATATATAATTTGGTTCCAGTTAACTGAAATTACTATTTGTATTAATTGTAATGTTTAAATAGTTACATACAATTTCTTGTTTGTTTGGTGGTTTTATTTTGGGGTTTGTTTTTACATGTGTGCTTGCATGTACAATCTTTTATAGTTATATCCTATCATTTGATAGGTAATTTGAGAATCTTTGAAAGCTAGAGCGGTGCACATACATATGGCATTATAAGACAAATGTTTGATATGCTTGTGTTCATCTTGTATTGGTTATTAATGACTTCCTTGGAATCCAAGACTTGTGTGGATATTCATATGTCATTGTATTTGTTGCTACATAGACTCATGACCTATAAGCAATGGATGTGTGGATGTTTAAAAATAGTTTTACAAGCATCTCATGATTTATTGAAAGGAATGAAACTTTACCATATATACAATACTTCTTACAAGCTATTTTAGTTGAGCTGTAGTCTATACTATGCCTGTCCATTGTCACGCTTACACTTTTATCTCATTACTGTACCTGTAGTTACAGACATATACCTATGTTTTGCTTTGATTTGTTTTTCAGTTTACTTTTTATGTTTATTGTTAAATAAAATTTCAATTTGAAATTTTATTTGCACTGGCCGGTGATGTTGTGTAAATCACATCCTCATTTTTAAAAATTAGTTTATTAAAACTAAATACCCATTCTCAATCCGCTACATAAGCGGCGCCAAATTTATAACAACTCAGAATGTGTGTTATTTTTTTTTTTAAAGAAAAGGGAAATAAAAAACGTTGCTGAAAATGGCGTGTTTTTTTATTTTATTTGTATTGTTTCTCCCGGGCTCATCCCCAGAGCAATGAATATCGATGGAGGATCGATGGTCTAACACGTGATGCTACCAGACCGGCCTCGGTAGCGTCGTGGTTAGCCCATCGGTCAACAGGCTGGTAGGTACTGGGTTCGGATCCCAGTCGAGGCATGGGATTTTTAATCCAGATACCGACTCCAAACCCTGAGTGAGTGCTCCGCAAGGCTCAATGGGAAGGTGTAAACCACTTGCACCGACCAGTGATACATAACGGATTCAACAAAGGCCATGGTTTGTGCTATCCTGCCTGTGGGAAGCGCAAATAAAATATCCCTTGCTGCTAATCTGAAAGAGTAGCCCATGAAGTGGCAACAACGGGTTTCCTCTCAAAATATGTTTGGTCCTTAACCATATGTCTGACGCCATATAACCGTAAATAAAATGTGTGCGCCGTTAAATAAAACTTTTCTTTCTTTCTTTCTTCGATGCTACCAGGTGCTAACATAATAAATTATTTACAAATTATGTCCCTTCTTCGGCTTCCGTATTTGTGAAAACATTTAGCCACCAAGTGAAAAGAGATAATAAAATTGTAAAAGAAATACCGACGCAGCGGAAGAAATCCTTTATGCTATGCACACTGACCGTCAAAGTTTGTATTGTTTAGCGACGTCACTAGAGCACATCGATTTATTAATCACCAGCTATGGATGTCACACATAATTTTGCCAGTTTTAGAGAGGAAACCTCTGCATACTTTGTGTTCGAAAACTATGTAATATGTAATGAAACATACTACGATATTTTGGCAGAAACTTGTCTAAAACGTCTTTACACGCATACATAAATAAAGATTTGATTTGAATACACATATTTATTTTTAATATACCACTAGTCATAGGGAAAGAAAGACACATTTGTTAATGGGAAGAAAGGAATGTTTGTCAAAAAGAAAGGCATCTGCGTTAAAGAGAAGAAAGGAATGTTTATTAAGGAAGAAAGGAATGTTTAACGCGTGATTGCAACTAGAAATAGCACTTCAAACTAACGAAACCAAATGAATTTAAACAACAATAGCATTCGCTTTATGGTTCGAGGGTCATATAATATAAATTTACCAAACGGATAAATAATGAGGGCGAGATGTAGGCCAGTGGTAAAGCGGATGCGCGATCGGTCTAAGGTTGGTCCCAGTTGGTGGCCCGTTAGGCTATATCCAACTAGTGCAGTATGATTGGTATATCAAAGGTTGTGGTATGTGATATCATGTCTGTGGGATGAATTCTCAAATAAAATCCAGCGCACAAAAAGGTATTTAAGCAAAATAAAGACAATTTTTTTTTTTTTTTAAATAAAAAAAAATAACGTATAGCGAATTGACAATTTTAAAATCGTATACAGTTAATGGTTATTTGTTTAATATATAAATGTGTTGAGTGCGTCGTTAAATAAAGCATTTCTTTCTTTCTTTGTTTAGTATGTAGACAAAGTCTTTTAGAATTATTTGGATAGATACATTTATAGTTTAACTTTGGAAGACTCTCACTGGAGGATTCTAAACATACACTCGAAGTTTCCGAGTTTCTCGAATACAACAACAACAACAGAGTGGTACGGGATGAATGGCCACACGAGTATAGACCTAAAAGGTCAGATATCATCATCATTACGATTTGTTTTCAAGCAGCCTGATTTTACCATTGTACTAGCTGTAAGTCTATATAACCTGCAGGGTGGGTCATAAACTACCAAATATATGTCAGCAATTTTTACATCTAACATTTATGCAACTATGAGACTATGTACATTCCGACAATTATGCATGCCTGTTACACAACCAAAGCACGAACAATACATGGTCTATTGGGTGTCAAACTATGGTAAATGCAAAACATTAAACGATGAACCACATCAATATGGAAACACAATGGTCAAATAAAAACAGTGTAAAGGACTGTGCAAAAATATAAATATCTCAGATAGATCAAAATTCATTATCACGCAGAAACTGTACTATAAGTTCTGGATAGATACGAACTGATTCCGTCACATTACGTTGGCCAAATATATCGTTTCGTGTTTGTCAACAGGCTGGTATGTACAGGGTTCGGATCCCAATCGAGGCATAGGAGTTTTAGTCCAAATACCGACTCCAAACCCTGAGTGAGTGCCTTGCAAGGTTCAATGGGTAGGTGTACACCACTTGCACCGACCAGTGATCCATAACTGGTTCAACAAAGGCCATGGTGTGTGTTATACTGCCTGTGGGAAGCGCAAATAAAATATTCATTGCTGCTAATCGGAAAGAATAGTCCATGTATTGGCGACAGCGGATTTCCTCTCAAAATTTGTGTTGTCCTTAACCATATGTCTCACGCCATATAATCGTAAATAAAATGTGATGAGTGTGTCGTTAAATACAAAATGTCTTTCTTTCTTTTGAAGTTTCTTTAAGATGCTTACACTCCACCAAAATGTTGCGCACCGTCAGAGTACATACACTGAGCTGGAGGATCTTTTTTTTTTAAATGAATGAATGGGTCAAGTAAGTATGACCGATGCGGTTACGACACAAGACTACCTCATCCTTCCTGCACTGTCTATAGAAGGACTGTCACTCTAACGAGACTGGCTTGATAGCATAAAGCGTGTTCGCAACCGCACCGTCCCAATCATGTTGCCAAGTCGAAAAGATAAATTCGTTGATATTACGTTTAAAATCAGTATACGACACACCTACCCTGGCATGAGGGTAATCCAAGCAGACTTGGTAGCTGAATCTGCCTTTTCATTACCCCTGATGCTAACATGGCTGGGCACCTAACAAAACACAATATTGGTAAAGAATAAAAGGACACACTTTCGTATCACCATCCAGTTGGTCCAGTTTCGTATTGCGTAAAGCTTGGAGACACGAAAGTGAGTCGGTAAAAATAATACATTTGGATGCAAAAGAATCCTTGATTTCTTCTAAGGCTTTAATAACTGCACAAACTTCAGCACTAAATATTATGCTCAATGGGGCAGTCTCATAGAAAGGATTATGTCTGATGGAAAAACTGTAGCAGAAGCCACAAGATTCCCATCCCGTGATCCATTGTATAAACAGGAATGTAATCACGGTACTGGTCTTGAATTTCCATGAAAAATTGCTTATACACAAAAAGCATCTGTAGAATCTTGTTTCAGATGTGCAAGATCAAACACAATTTTAGGTGGTGTAATACACCGAGGTGGTAAAACAAAATATGAAGGTATTATTGTCGAATTTCCGTATATATATCAAACGTTCTTGCTTCCATGATTGTACCATAATGTATATATTTTGCCCAATTTCTAGTTGGTATCGCGATGTTTCACCCTGTTCAGGACATTTAGTAGTGGTTGATGAATGTCCCGATGCCATCTTCTTCTTTCAAAATAAAAAGCAACAAGCCACAACAATGTGAATATCACCAACCTCTCTCTGAAGCAAACTGGACGTATATAGATCTTGTCTGTAGATTATTCGGTGAGTGAATGACAGTGAAGGCAAAACACCCCTTTTTTATATGTGAGGGAGGCATCCCAAGGTCAATCCAAGGACATTGGGATCAGTCCAAGTAGACCAAGGTCGCACACCTGCACCAATGTCATTATCTCCTACCAAGACCACACACCTGCACCGAAACCATTGTCTCTTGCCAAGGTCACACACCTGCACCAAAGCCATTGTCGCCTATCAAGGTCACGTGATGACGGAAAAGTAAGTCATGGCCCCAGGTAGGCCTCACTACTCCTTACCTATCGTATTCGTCACTTGGTGTATTCATTGCGGCTTAAATTGTGTCATGTAGTCATTAGAGGAAATCCACTACATTTTTCTTCTTAAAGCAGCAAGAGATCTTTTATATGCACTTTACCCACAGACAGGAAAACACCTACCACAACCTTTGACCAGTTGTGGTGCACTGGCTTGAACGGGGAAAATCCCAATCAGTTTGAATGGATCCACCAAGGTGGTTCGATACTGCAATGCAAGCAAATCAAGCGAGCACTCAACCGACTGAACTAAATCCAGGACACTAAAATTATAAGTCTGATTTAAAGAGACATTTCTGAGTTTTCTTGTTCAGAATATCAGTGTCTGTATCAATATAATTAAACAGCAGCCCCGTTGAAGCTCATATTCAGATGACCTTTCATTCGACCAATCCAAACCTTACTTGCAAAATCATGCCAGTGATTTGAAAATAATTTGAAAACATTCGGAATTATGCCGAGGGTATTCGAAATCATTCGGATGAATTATGAAGTATGCCAGAAACTAATTTCAATATAAAAGTTTATATAAAATTCGTTTTAAGATGAAAAAAATACCACCGTGATGGTATAGCTATAAAATCTGTTTATACTAGTATACAATCCAGACTTTATGACTGCACTTTTCCCCCAGTTTTTATAAATGTTGAAATATACCAACAGGTTTGCCTATTGCATAAATAGTCTCGCCCGATGTTTTTAGAATCTGTTTGCTCTCGAATAACACTATGAAAGGTGAAGTGTTATTGATCAATATTTAAATTGTTATTTATAGATGAAATATCACCTAGACACGGGAGTCCACGTAATGCTGTAAGATATATTGATAGACCCAGTAGAGCTAATTGATTGTGTCTATAAATTTAATACATTTCTAGTTGTCTTAATGTTTGTGAGAAGCCCAAAGTGGATTTTCTCTTCAAATAATGTCCCTGTTTAAACATCACAGACTTTAGCTTCTCTCTGTTATAGCCATATCCAAATATGTGTTGCAGGTTTATATATTAAAGTCGCACGCCCTAGTTCCATATTGCGAACATAAATTATAGTTTAGGCTAATCTATAAACCTGTAACACACTTAGATCACGTTTTTATAAAATGGAGTGCAAAAACAGGTTTTATATCGATAAATACCATGGGAATCTCTTTGACCCAATTGCTTGAAATAATTTTGAAAGTTAGTATTCTGATGTCACCGGTAGATGTCGCTCGAAGCACACACAATGGCTACGTCACGACAAATTTCATGGAGTGCGCACATACTTGGAGTGCGTTCTTTTCACCTCTCCTGTACATGTTCCAACTGTTCTGTCCTGGACAGCGAAAGGAATGAATTTGGAACAGGAAATTACTTCACGAACATGGGTGCTTCTATTTAGGAAGTGGCTGCTGCAACAATCATGATACTTGAATCGGAACAAGACGACACTGACCATATTGGTTATACTACAGTGTTTTAAATAATACATTTTTATTTATTTTATATAAACCGCAATTAGCCTACATGTGCTATTCGGAACCGGGTACTAGTCCCTAACCTATTGTTATTAGCAATTAGATGCACCGTTTATATTATTGATGGTGGTGGTGGATGGTAGTGGTAGTGGTGGTGGTGGTGGTGGTGGTGGTGGTGATGGTGGTGGTAGTAGTCCCCAGGACGAAAAATGTAAGATTGTTTGTTCTACTCTATTTAAATAAAGGTAACAGTATAGCTTGTGCCTCCCCCCCCCCCCCCTCCCGAGGTTTTATCCCCTCTCCAAATATCGTAAGAGTTAGCAAAATTATTGGTTTTACGGGTGTTTAATGTTTTGTATTGAGATACTTACTTGTCTGAACTTTATTGTTAATGAAAATGTTCACGAACTGTGAAGAAAAACCTCGCAAATGAACAACATGCAAACGCGCGAACCGTGGCACGTGGTATACCAACGTCTGTGACATTGAAATCGGAATATCCCCTCTAAAAATAGCTTAGATCTTGTCGGCTCAACGTTTTTTTTCTTTCTCGGAGGTGCGTGCCTTTTTAAGAAATACGCAAAATACAATTTCTGGTATTTAAAACACCAGGATTACCAAAAAACACTTCAGGTGAATGGAAATGTATATTCTAAATAATAATAAGTAAGTAAAGTGCAATTGTATTTGTGAAAAATGGGTTTAATAGCGAAAACCAACGGCGTAATGGTTAACAACTAGGGCGTGTCCCTTTAACTAAACTTAGTGTCCATTTTTACGAGCTGAAACAAGGGCATTCGTTTTTAAACGAGAGCTGTGCGAATTAGACCCGCGGTTTGGAAACAGAGCGTGCACGTGTTCATAATATTGGATTTTAGTACTCAAGTGTCAAACTCGACCCGGACACGAGTACCCGACACCGACATTAGATGATGATGAGATTAAGGAATACAGTAAAATAACATTATGTATCTTAATTTCAGCGCTGAACATGGATACCAAATCATGTCATACAGCATTCCACATAGTCGACTTTTAATATATTAACCCTACATGTCTCATAACTCTACAATGTATTTGGCGGCACACATATAGCAAAATTAAGTTTAAAAACAAATCACGAGAGTGCTCTTCCTTGCACGGGTATTCGAGTCCTCTGAACGGACTCGATGCTAGACCCGTCCCGTGCCTCAGTAGTCGAGTACTCGCGGGGACGCTATATGGAAATAACAGTACATTAGACATCAAACAGCCTCGTCTTCAAATATGTTGAGAAGTTTATTAAACAACCATAACCTTTTCTTTTCTTTGTAGCCAGTTGAACAGTTCAAGCTTGGGACCTGCCTTTGACAAGTGGATCGTCGTGACAACCATCTTCTCTCCCACGGATGACGTCAAGTTTCTAGCTAAAATACCCGGATGGAAAGTGGTCGTCGTCGGAGACAGGAAAACACCCCGACACTGGAGGTTTGTCAAAGTGTTCATAGTGAAACATTTAATGATTTCCTTCCAGTGCGTCTCCTCGACGGGGGTACGTAGCCTAGTAAAGCCTTCGCTTGATGCGCGGTCGATCTAAGATCGATCCCCGTTGGTCGACCCATTGGGCTATTTGTCGTTCCAGCCAGTGCTCCACAACTGGTGTAGCAAAGACCGTTGTATGTACTATCCTGCCTGTGTGATGGTGCGTATAAAAAATCCATTGCTGTTAATCGAAACAAGTTGCCCATGAAGAGGTAATATCGGGTTTCATCCCTCAGTATCTGTGTTGTGTTTAACCATATGTATGACGCCATATAACCGTAAACATAATGTGTTGAGTGCGTTTTCAGTTAAAACATTTCTTTGGTTGTGATCGGTTGCAGGATCGATCGCCCTCAATGGATTCGGTTTTGTCATCCTAACCAGTGCTCCACGACTGATATATCAAAGGATGTGGTACGTACTGTCCTGTGTATGTAAAAGTGCATATATAGGATCCCTTGATGCTTTATAATTAAACGTATTCTGTTGTGGAGGCAGTGGGTTCCCCTCTTTATTACTGTCGACCACCTGTTGAAATAACCATATGTTTGACACCAAATAGCCGAGGTTTCTATAAACAAACATTCCTTTCCTTTCAAAACCAACTGTCGAAATAACGATATTGTAAACACCAAATAGCATAAGGTGTCGGTTAAACAAACGTAATTTTGTCTTTCTTTTGGATTGCAATTTCCCTCAGTGTGAAACTAGGTCTACGATTTATCTCATGTTGTGTCTGTCTGTATGTCTGTCTGTATGTCTGTCTGTATGAATATATATACACATGTATATAACTATCTTACAATCCATCTATCTACCTATATCTGTCTGACCATATCTGTGTAATGTGTGATATAATTGAATTGATAATTGAAGTGTAAATTTATTGTTGTTCTTGTATAACCTTATGTTTAAACTTAATTCTGCTTTCTTTTCTTCTTTTTCCAGCAGTCCTAACTGTATTTTCTTAGACCTCGAAACACAACAACAGCTTGGCTTTGAGAGTGTCGCACTTCTTCCTACCGGAAGCTACGCCCGGAAGACAATCGGATACCTGTACGCTATTGCTAGAGGTGCCAAGGTCATTTACGAAACTGATGACGATAATCGACCTCTTGACCTTTTAAAAAACTTTATTCTACAGCCGCAGATATCGGGTATTATGTTTGATGGGGAGCATCTGTTCAATCCGTACCGCCATTTTGGCCAGCCGACGTTGTGGCCGAGAGGTTATCCTCTGAACGCCATCGGAGACAACGTCTCTTACAACTACATCCTGCAGACATGGAAAACTCCTTCAATCCAACAGGGCCTAGTGAGTGGCGACCCAGATATGGATGCTATTTTTAGATTGACTCGGAAGAAGACACTGAAGATGTTGAATGTAACCTTTGACATGCGGGCGCCCCCTGGTATCATACCAGCAGGCGTCTTCTCGCCTTTCAACTCCCAAAACACATTGTTTCTCTATGACGCACTGTGGGCCTTGCTTATTCCCACAACCACAACGTTCAGAGTGTGTGATATCTGGAGGGGCTACTGGGCGCAGCGTCTTCTCTGGGAAATGGGAGGAACTCTGGGATTCCTTCCACCAAACGCTTTCCAGAAACGAAATTCGCACTCATACCTAGACGATGCTGTTCAGGAAAAAGATCTGTACTTTGAAACAACCAGACTTTTGTTGTTCTTGACACAGTGGAACTGCCCACCAAACGCAACCTTCTTTACCTGCGTGCTAACCCTCAGTCAGGATATGGCTAATAATAATTTTTGGAAGCATAATGATGTCCTGTTAACTGAAACCTGGCTCAGAGATCTACAAATGGTTGGGTATCGAGAACCAGAGCGAGTCCAGGCAAAGTATCAAAATGGCAGCTTCTCTCCTCCGAAAGGATATAGTGATAAAAAAACTGTTGTGGAGTTCTGGCCTGTTGAGCAGACGTTGCCCATAGCGCACACGACGAAGGGAAAATATGATTCCAAATGGAACCATGTTCGCGCAATTTCCAGTTTTTGTCCAGAAACATCTCTAAAGCTACCCAAATATGCATTACAACAAGCTTCGTCTACGTATTCTAACATTCTTCTCATAATAGTGTTTAACTTTGCACATTACGAAAATGTTAAGTTGTTGGAAATTATTTACAGCATGCATTTCCCACAAAGACTGTATTGCGGTCCTGGGTTAAGTAACTTCAGACACGTCACACGACTTCTTAAAACACACGTCACCTTTATAGAAGTGGATATTGGGAATGGTTATTTTGGACAAGTATGTATGCTGAAGGCCATGGCCATGAACTATCGAGTGGATGGATACCTGCATGTCGCAGACGACACATTAATGAATATTTGGAAT
>JAECMU010069719.1:0-20634 GCA_016106625.1 Dracogyra subfuscus
ATTAAAGCGGCAGTGTCCAGAATATTTTTATTATTTAAGCATATAGAACACTCCAAATTGGCTTCACTACGCTGGCTTATCCAGGTCAACAACACTTTGGACGGGCTCCTACCGATCTTGGTTTTCGTTGGCTTATCACAAGTGTGGAATTCCCCAACAAGAGATCACGTGAGATTTCGCAGTTTTTGAACAAATTTAACTGTCTTGATTGAGGGGTCGTCTCATATCTCCAAAGCATATTATATCCACAGAGGTATGGTACAACGCCTTTCCAGTGATGGTGGGTGGGAGATTTGCCTTGAAAGTTTGACAGTGGCCAGCGTTTGGCATACGCGATACATGTACGGGGGTGTTATTAATTACGTAACGCTCTAGGGGTAGAGGAAGAGGGTGTGCTGTGTTCGATTTACGTAACATTTTTCAAGAATATACCATTTTTATTCATTACTTAGACCTAAAAGGTGGTTTTTGGAAATGCGCAGTCAATCTATGATTGATCCCCATCGGCGGGTATATAAAAGACCATGGTATGTGATATCCTGTCTGTGGGATGGTACATATAAACGATTCCTTGCTAAAACAAAATGTATCGGGTTTCCAAAGCTCGTGTGCAGGGATTTCAGCGGGGTTGGGGTTAAAGACATTTTTAAGCGAAGTTTATATGGGGCCATGCTCCCCCAGAAATTACATTTTAGTTGTTTTAAGCTTGGACAAATAAGGGTTTCGACCTCCGATACCCTCCCCATGTTCATGCACTCGATTTCTCTCTAAGATTATATGTTAGACATCCAACAGCAGATGGAAGGAAGGATAGGATATGTTTTCATTTAACGACGCACTCAACACAATGTATTTACGGTTTTATGGCGTCGGATGATTATTAAATCAATATGCTCTAACTTTGATGTCGTTAAACAATCCCCCCTAACATTACCCTTTCCAAACGAAATAATATTTATTTGAATTTGTCGATTTTAACATGTAAAATTATGAAG
The DNA here is from genome assembly GCA_016106625.1 of Dracogyra subfuscus. Classification (NCBI taxonomy): domain Eukaryota; kingdom Metazoa; phylum Mollusca; class Gastropoda; order Neomphalida; family Peltospiridae; genus Dracogyra; species Dracogyra subfuscus. Next base: position 996 of record JAECMU010069719.1, read on the forward strand.
TGAAAACGTTCATTGTCTACTTTAGTATATTTTATTTTATAAATATATACATGATTAATATGTTACTAGTATAAAAAACTAAACTTTGAAAGTTCTACTAACACTTTATAAAATATTAATTCTGAAATAGGAAGGTACAGTTGTAGATAATACGTTGTCAAGATCAAACCGGTTTTAACAAAAGACTCTAGTACCGTATCCTCAACCAAACGTTCTTCGTACGGCACAAGATTTCTCTTTCAATTTTGTTTAGACGAACCCTGCAATTTGAAATCGGCAAACACACGTGTTAGCCGAACCTGACAGCAGGCGACGAATCAAGCGTATACATTTGACGATCTTCGTTCATAGCGAACACACACGAGCTTTTTTAAAAGTGTATTTGAGCTTGTAATTCATATTTGTACATGATGTTATAATATGGTAACCAGACACTGGAACTTTAAGATTTATAGGATGGGTATTGTATTTTTCATTGTACTTATTGTTTACTCACAGATGTGTCCAATATCTCGACTTCATCGCTTGGTATTACTTCATAGACTAATCCAGCATGTGGAAGTTCATCATTGTGCACATACGGCTGTGATGCAGCCACTATGTGTTGACCGACTATGTTTTCCACTTGGACAGACACGAAGTAAGTGTGTTTCTGATGAATACCGAACTGTAGATCTGACACGGGGATGGCGGTACAAACAGGTGGTGAGGAAATAACACATCCTCCACCAGCTTTCAACGCAGACCACTGATGGGTTTCTTCACTGTTAGCTGAGTGTCCTATGAAAATAACACCCTAAAAAGTTTACAATATGACAGGGTTATCAGGCATAGAAAGATAAGTTCTTTATAACGAAATATTAACCTGAAACTGTTGTCTAATGACCATAACAACATAGTTCAATGTCCTTGGAACATGATAGCTCATAAAAGATTGACAAAAGTATATCTTCTGCGGTAGAAATGTCGACATTGGGAGTCAGGAAAGCTCGCCGCAAGAAATCATTTCTATCCCACACAGTCACATATGATGGAGTATTAGTTACAATAAAACAAATAGCAATTTACAGGTTCATTCAACATTGTCTAAGGAAAATGTATAAAAATCAACAATCCACAGCATAATTTATATTAATATCTATATTAACATCAACCTACCAACAGCAAACGTATATTTCAAATACTTGACTTCAACATCAGAAAATGTTGTCGTAGACCATTCTGCAACCAGATGTTCTTGTCGAAGTAGTACTCTGATTGGTGGACTGAAGGTCGGCATTTGAGTTAATACTATCACTGGACCAATCACCTTAAACCAGAAAACGTTTTACATATAACATGTTTTACATGTTTCAATGAAAATATGTTTAACACATGAAACGGTGAAAACAAAATTACAACACTAAGAATTACGTTTGGAAATTAAATATCACAAGATAAAACCACAATGTAACACCCACATATGCTTAAATGCAGAAGAAAGACATTTAAACAAAAGTAAAATTAGATAAGGATTGTTTGCTTAATGACATCTCAGAACTTTTTTGTAACTCACATATTCTGTTACAATGTTACATTACTATTTATGTGACTCTCAGGTAAGAGTAGAAGAAATATGGACTAATTTAAATATCATTGTTAAATAATATTTGTTTAACATAAGGTATTTTGTTTGGTCTCTGGATCAATAACCTTAAATTACACAACACGTTTAAATCTTAACTACCTTATTAGCCGAGTTTCTGGCCTTATTAATGACTTTGATAACCACAAATAATTTTCTTCCCACATTGATATTATCATGAAATAGCTGAGCGTGTTCATGGTGGTGTGTAGATGTGAACTGCATGAGATCAGGAGAAGAAGCGCCGTCTTTACTTGATGCAAAACCAATTTCATAATCATATATTCCACTCTGAGGATCGGATCCAGTCCAGTTCATGTGCAGCTAAAACATAATAGTATAGTCAGATATTATCAATGAATAGCTTCAGATGATCTAACAAATTAATGAATATTAATTATGTTTCGATAGCTACTTTGAAAAATAATAAGTTCAAGAAAGCGACCACAGTTCAAATCCCATTAAGGCTGGCTCACTTCCATTCATCCTTCTCATCTAACTCGATCTGCTTATCATTTACATTATCCTTTTAATAAACAATGTCCAAGTTGTCGCAGGATTTCATTCTGTTTCGATCCTGTTTTATGTTTCGTCCGTTTCTGTCTTCTGAACTGTCCACACCTGTCTCAACTTCTTCCACAAGTGCAGTCTCTGTGTACTTCCCTTCTTCCTTTCACCAACTTGGCATGCTCGTCCTCTGTCGCTAATAAAGCTGATCTGACCCTAACGACCACTACTAGTAGGTGGTTACAAATGCCTTTTAACAATTCCACAAGTAACCTCTGAACATGCTCCAAAGTGATCAGATTAATCCCACAACTAAAGCTGATCGGAAATTGCAGGCGTGTGCCACGAATGACCACACAATATATATATATTTTCTCGTCGACTCCAGATAATAACACTCCAACAAAATGTGATGTAGTCCGCATACACTGACTGTGCCATATTGAGGAAGTGGATCCTTCCTCTTAATAAATTGAAAGATAGGAGCAGCCAGATCGGCTAGAAATATGATTGAATTCAAAGGAGAGAATAAATGAGGTAGTGGAATACTGTATATTTATTTTTTAAAGTTGTACAAATGGGTTATTTTACTCTTAAAAAGTAGGGGAATGTAGGAAATATGCGGCCAATTAATCTAGGAAATGATGCATGCTAATAATGAAGGAATTGGAAAGAAAAGACAACCAACAGTTCATGTTGGCAGCAGATTGTATGCATGCAAACGGCCTTGAAACAAGGGATGGCATGTGAAAATTTAACGTTCACATATTTTGATCAATAATATTCGTTTATTCGATGTGGTATGCTTTGTCTCAATCTACCAATGACACTTCGAGGACGTCTGTTACGCCGCATATAGCGCTACAGACGTCTATCCCACTCCTCTTGCAGCATCTGGTCACGTTCAACTAAAGTAACCGGCATCTGTTATCGTCGTTGTACACCTGACCCGATAATGTCCCAGACTTATTTTATGGGCGAAAGGTCAGGACACATTGCTGGCCATGGCATACTGGTAACATTTTGCTGCTGAAGATTGTCATTTAGAATATGTACACGGTGGGCCTGGTACTGTTAATTTGAAACACAAATCATCGACCAGCACGGCGAGCAAACGTGACAAGAATCGGTGCCAATATGGTAGTACTGACCAATGACACTACCTTGATCAATATGAAGTGGTCATAATAATGCCACCCTGCATCATAAGTGAACCACCACCAGATCTGTTGATCACAGATGGCGAAACATTGAACATATTGGCTACATCAAACCAATATACCTAAGGCACTCTTCACGTCGTAGACGCTGCATCGCTAATTCAAAGATAAACAATGCATAACATCAAAAGAACAAAGGTTAATTGATCATGAGATTCGACAAAATGAACAGTAGTAATCACTCAAACAGATTTATCAACCACAGTGAAGGGTCAAAATCGCGAATGACTCTCTACTCACGTGTTGTACGTGCACATTTTCGGCTGTGTTTGGGTGTTAGGTTGTGCAGCCACGAACGTTCTTTCCTAGGCAGTCATTTGTGAAAGCTGATCTCTATTCCAGTCATTGGTAATGACAATTTGCATTTTACATTCCCCTACCTCTTTCTAAGAGTATATACTAGTATGCAAAGTACTGTATTTTCTTTTTATCATGTGCAATCCCCAATTTTGTTTTCTCTCTATATCCAAACACAATTTTCTGTCCATGTAGAAAATGAAACCTGTTTTATTCCATGAGTATCAATTTCTTTTACCATAACACAAAAACAGGCAATAAATTTAAGATTCTTAATATTTTGTTTATCAAAATCAGCTATTAGTCAACAAATGATCTTATTTCCATCTACATAATTCAAGAAACACACAGAAAACAACTTGATAACACTTAATAATAATAATAATAATAATAATAATAATGTGCTTGAAGCATATTAAGACTTCCAAATTATTTTTATCTATAACATATAATAATGTGTTCTATCCTTACTTTAAATTCTTTAAAGATGTACATCTTGTCTAAAAAATCACCCGGCATTCCCTTTTCCTGAACACAAACTGATGTTTCAACTGTCTTGGTGTCTCCATTTTCCATTTTATCAATTGGCAGATGTGAAACATCACTCACTGGTGTTGCACGTGTCCTACAATGAATGATAAACGATTTAGGGAATAGAATAGAATAGAATAGAATAGAATAGAATAGAATAGAATAGAATAGAATAGAATATATGTTTAACGACACCCCAGCACAAAACATATAGCGGCTACTGAGTGTCAAACTATGAAAGATTTAGGGTAACAGTTTAATAATATATGCGATATTCTAGATTTTATAAACAAAACAAACAGAATACAAAATTATAATAGTTTGATAGGTATTTCATAAACATTATAAAGCCTAAATTTTTTAAGTTTTGAAAATATGTTATAGCTGACCTGACAGTTACAGAAACTGAACTGATGAATACATTCTGTCCAGGTTATAGGGAGTCCAAAATTATTGGTAAGAGGTATTTGGACTCCACTGCAAATACAGGGTATAAGATAATGTGCCCACCCATATTTTTTTAGTAGTTGTTTTTTGCTGAATTCTGCTTGCATTTTAAAACAGAAATTTGTTCTTTGATCAATCAGTTTGTTTAGCAATATTATACTAGTATTTCTAATTGATTAACGACACCATGCAATATTTTTATGTTTTGTTTTTTAATAATAAAAACAATCAGGCCTTGCTGTCATATTTTCTTATCACAGTTTTGTGATATTGTCGTCTATTGTTATATAAAAACATATTTATAAAACATTTCAAAGATTTAAGTTGTACTCCACTCAAGTTAACACATTATTAATGGAAATACCACTCTTTAAAAAAATAATAAACTATTGGATTTATTATATCCAAGGGGCTTTTTCTTCAGTTTGATACATACAGGCACTTATTGTCTGGACTTTGTACTAGAAGTCGTCGCCTGTCATCCTTCACCAACCAGACATCACTTCCAGTTTTTACCAAACCTCCAACAATACGTGAATCCAAAATGGCCACTTCAGTCACTTGAGGTGGTGATGAATCTACAACAACTCCATCTGAACACACTGGGTGAGAAGGGGACATCGCTGGATTGTAAGCAACCACTGTTGCATAATACTTCCCATCTGATGGAGCATCCCACTCAGCTTGTGTAGAGTAAGTCTCTGTAGCCTGAAAATAAACCATACAACATAGCCAACAATACAGTCTTTGATATACATGTACTAGCTGTGGAACATTGAGATTCATAATCTCAAATGATAACCCATCAAAGTTACTAAGCAAGGCCAATACTGATGGCATCCAGTATCAATGAGAACCTGTTTTTAAATATTATACTTTTCTCATGGCTTTACTCTTAAAGTCTGTAAATAATGTTTTGTTCATAAAACTTGAATTGATTAAATTGATTTCAAGTGACTTTAAAAAACATAGACAAGTTTAAAGTTGTTTTGTGGTTCAGGAAGGCGGGAGAAACATTAATGTAAAATATTAACAAGCGTTGTATAATTGTTATGTGTAATCAATAATCCACTTTTAAAACCTTTATGCATGAAACCTACATGCTAATATGAAAATGCATTACAATATAATTGTTACAATGCCCGAATTCTCAATCTATTAGTTACTTAAGTGATTATAGAAGGAAACATGTTTAAGATATGATTTATGATCTTTACATGTTACCTTTAATTTAATAATACATGCAATACTAAATAACATATTCTGCATTAATTGTAACTGTTTATAATTATAGACTCTGTATGATAATGTACACAAACGTATCAAAACATGGAACACAAATGATGGATACTAATCAGTGTAAAGATAAATGAATAAAATATCTAAAATAATAAATAACTCACACTGAACATTTGCTAAAACGTAGTTACCTTTGTTTTTGTTAAATCAATGGAAAATGCAGAAATGTCTTTGCAATTTGTTCCAAATAAAAACTGATAGAACGCTACTCCACTTTCTTTATCAAAAAATCCCTCCCAATTAGCAAAGAGAGTTTTTGAAATTTGATAATCTCGTTCACTCTCTCCAGCTGGACCATCATGCACGATTCCTCCAAGAGGAGGACTGCTGTCAGTTGTAATCTATAAAAAGAAAAAATATACATCCTGGTGTCAAACTTCAAAACAGAGCAACATCATTTGCCATCATGTGCCCTATCTTTGCGCAAAACCATCTCGATTGCATCCCTAAATGCAACCCAATATTTCCACAACTTTCATTCCAATATCTTTGTTAACAATGCCCTTCAATGAAGCAGAATCATTAATACAAATTACATTCTTCTGCCAGACTGTCTCAAAAACACAATTTAAACATTTACATTTTTTGGGCTGGTGGATTTTCCTCAACGGAAAATACAAGTTGACCAGCTATGTAAAACGCTGACGTAAAATAATGCTGTCACCAAAAATAAACAATATTCTTCCTCATATAATTATAAATATTTGAATGCAATAAGAAGTTTGCCAAGTTCGATCATAACAATTTGTAAATAAAAAGAACTTTAAAACTACATTAAATGTTATACCCTTTTCGCTTTTAGATGTTCACTCATTACTGACCTGAAAATCCAGCTTAGTAGTTAATTTAGCATGATTGGTGACTGTCACTTCAAGGAAATAGTCTGAATCGTGAACTCCTGAAAGTTTATTATGGAATATTCCTCCATGTTCTTGGTCGTCTGCTATAACAATTGGTTTCACCAGAAAGTGACGATGGTAACAACCAACAAATGGAGTACAGTAGCAGTTTGCTCCCCTGGGATAACTTGAATATTTCTGTTCACAAGCTCCAGTTGTCTAAAATGTTTAACGATTTTGTCTGTCAATAAATTATTTTAAACAAAAAAGGAATGGAAAGTTATATAATCAATAATATGCATAATAATTATGACAAATGAATTAAAGAGGAAATGGTGGAAATGATTTACTGAAAGAATGAATGAATGAATGTTTAACGACACTCTAGCACGAAAAATACATCGGCTATTGGGTGTAAATGATTTACTGATGCATTAAAATAAGTCAAGAACGGTATTCAGGTTACCAGGACGTTACCACCTGTTACACAATTTGAGAACGATACTTTGGTGTGCTAAAAATGTTTTTGTTGTTACTGAATTTGAGAACGATACTTTGTTCTCCTTAAAATGTTTCAAACAAAAACACCTCCACCTAATGTTGATCAGTTTTCTGCTGTTTAAATATACATTACCCACATTAATGATGATATACACAATTATCAGTACCAGTTATAATAGAGCTAATATTATATACAGATATGTTTCCCTATTATTTTATGTTGTTTACATATGGGTAATGTTGGTTGTTAAACAGTTTTAATACACTATACTATATGAACCTAACGATAACTGATGTGAGAATTTTAAAATATGAATACGTTACCTGTTGTCCATTCTGTGCTGGAATATGCTCTATTCCATGAACAATGTCGACCTTATTGTAGTTGTCAAACAGTCGCCATGACACTGCCTTCAGTCCACTGTGATCATCATAAGCTATCCATTCAATACTGAATGTAATAATATGAAATATATAACTACCATATATATAGAGAATAGCAGATTAATGAAGTTCCTTATTGGCTTTATCCTGTGAAAGTACAAATGGGGAACGTGTCAATCTGTTATTGCTTTTATCTTGCACTTCACAAACAGAATAGGGAAACCAGCTTTATTCTTAATTCTGTACAGCTGCAGAAACATTTCGCTTATACATGTATGACATACAATATTCCTGATTTTGTTCAATAAAATATAAGGGTCAGATAAAAATATTGTTGACTCATAATTCCAAAATGAGTATGTAATATGTATTATATTTACCACAACAAAGGGGAAAAAACCTGTATTTCTATATACCGTATTGAAATTAATGAAGTAAAGAATGTACGCAATTGAACATCTAGTCAATGCAAATGAGTAAAGTCAGACAGGTCATGTGACAGTGGTTGTGAATAAAACCTTTATTAAAAACAAACACATTAAAATAACAGTACTATTATACTTTTTAAAAAGAATACTTAAAACAAAATATAGCTCACGTAATTTTGTCGAATTCCTCGACATCATGTACACTGATATTGAGTCGATCTCCTTTCGTCAGCCAAAGGTTTTTTATTACAGGTGGTGAGGTGTCGATGTGTACAGTGACATTCTCCTCAAATAACGTATCTCGAACATCGTAGGCTCTCACCCAGAACATCAGGGTGTCCCCATCCTCCAGTGTTGGTCTTATAGTCTGAGTCTCTGACAGACTCTGATCAGTGAAATCCTCATCAACAGGAGTTGACGTGAACGTTAAACCACCTTTGTGGTCTTTCTTAAATGATGTCATGAATTTTACAATACCTGCAGGAAAAACGTACATATATACACTATAAAACTGAAATATATACAGCCATATTCAATAACAGTCATCTGAGTAAATTATTGACATTAACCACCCGGCCCACTGGAGTGAACGACACATGTTTCGTCATTGGACAAGGAAGATCCTCACCACATTTAGTTGGAAATGGTCCACTTGTTATAAAATGGTCTCACGTGAAATGTATTTCTCTATACACATATGAAGGCTGTTCGACATAGCATTTCTGACAGAGAAGAATACTAGTATTTTCTAAAATTAGCTTAATTTCCCCATTTTGGGCCTCACTCTCAGATCATTTATGTGCAAGACTTGGCATTTATGGAAGAAGTTCAGAAATTCTAATGGTTTTACCTTTTAGGTTCCGCCCTAAAGGTCTCTGGGCGAGGGTAGGGCTTTAGAATCACCAAAACCACAATTTTGCTTCTCCTTCTGCGTGGGACAAAGACATTTCCCACCAAATATAGTTGGAAATGGTCTAGCAGATCAGAATTAATTGTACAGTTTAAAAATATTTCTCTATATAACTATACTAAATTTTACCCGCACCCCCACCCACCCCCCGTGGACAAACGGCGGACCCAACATACATGACCACAATTCACAAATAAATGTGTTTCTCCGTGAGCTAAAGAAAGTTTCCACAAAATGTGGATGGAATTGGAAAAATAGTTTTGGAAAAACGGTCAATGATATAACAATTTAAATGCATTTCTGTAAATAACTATAGTAAACGTCGCTCCCACCCCCTTGCCGGAGACAAATGGCGAACCTGACATGAATACCATTCTCAAATTAGATATACCATCTACTGACCTTTAAATGTATTTATAACCACCACAGGGAGTTATATCTTACTCTGCTTGTTGTCAATTCTTTCTATGGTCCGACGTCCATATTTGTCATCATACTCGGTAGATGTTCCTCCAGGTAAAACAAGATCAAGCATGTGGTTATGTTCATGGAATACATTAATGTATCTCTGAATCCATGTCACAGTCACAGAGTCTGCTGTGATTTGCCATGTGTAAACTGTCTCTGGTGATGCTGATGCTACAAGAAGTGTGGTGTTGGATTTCGTGGAAACCTCTGACGAGTCATCAAATATGACAATCCTTCTCGCTTTTTCATAGTTGTTGGCTTTATCAAAAGCTGCCAGAACCACAGCAAACACACCAGACTTTGTTGGTTGATAAGTGTAGCTTTTCTAAATATAAGGAGGTAGTTAATATAATATTAAGAAATAATAGTATAACATCATTTCTGGAATAAAACATGTCAATATATAAAAGAGATGACCTTATTAACTGTTGAAAACGTGCTTAATTCTTGTGTTTTAAAAGAAAAAAGAAGTCTTTAATCAATATGTTTACATTAAAAGTAAGAAATGCAATATACATATTATGCAAACTTATTTAATACAAAAATAAAACTTCATCTTTAACAGGGACACTGCAGCTGTGGAAGCTAGATTTACATGTGTCATATACTGCAGCTGTGGAAGCTAGATTTACATGTGTCATATACTGCAGCTGTGGAAGCTAGATTTACATGTGTCATATACCGAGTGTCAGAATGCCAGCCTCTATTTCACCGGTTTCGTCATTCGCATATCAATACTGACATGATAGCATTTTATACTTATGTGTTATTATGTTTGATATTTACAAAACAAAAGCATATTCAAAATACTAACTTGAACTTAAGTAATAAATATCAGAAACAATTACCTCTGTAATTGTGTCGTCCATAATTCTGTCATGTTGTCTTAACCCTTGACCTTCAAGATGTAAGAGGTCATACACCTCAAGTACGTAATGACTTATGCCAGAATCATCGTCCGTCCATCTGTCCCAGCTAATCTGAAGGGGAGACTGAAAATAAGTTAAATTACAAATATTATATTAAGCAATAGAAATTATAAACCAATAATAACCGAAGGAATCTAAAATATATCATGATAATTGATTTTCTATAGCACACTGTCAGTAATAATATAACTGTTGTCGTTTGGCTGTGATGCAACACTTGCTCTTTGGTTATGCCATGCAGTTATAATGTAACACGGCATTTGGTTGTAATGCAACACCTGATGTTTGCTGATGTAACATACTGATTGATTTTCAAAACTCACCCAAAACGTTTTTTAAACAACGTGAAAGGAATAATTAATACAAACTGTGTGTGTGGATGGGGGAGGCTGGCGAATCTGAGTCCACAAGAAGAAAAAAAAAACCCACCAAAAAAACCCACAGCTTAAAAAAGCCACCAAAAAACACCAAAAAACCCACACAAAAAACCCCCAACAACAACAACAAAAAAACAAAAAACAAAAAACAAAAAACAAACCAACAACAACAAACAACAACAACAACAACAACAACAACAACAACACCACCGATGTCAGAATTAACGAAAAATCAATATCGACTACATATTCTATTTGCAAGGAAGGTAAAACATTGAAGCATTAAAAAAAAACCAAACCATATTTTGAACACAAAATAGAACCTCTGTACTAATTGTGCATTGTTTAGTAGGAAGAAAAATAAGAACATAAAATCTGCCCGACGTCTGGTTATTCTGCTGGAATACGTTTTAAATGTAAATAAAGACAAACCATAAATCAGATTTGAGAGAAACACAAGAACATGCAACATTTATACTTTTGTAGTTGCACCTTTACGTTTTTCAAAAATGTCCTAATAATATATAGGTGTCAAATGATGTAGTGGAATGAATATATTTAAAAAGAACCACTATACCACAAATCCTTGAATAAAAGAGTAGGCTTCTATTTAGTTTTTTGCGAGTCTCAGAGACCCGGTCTCTACTCGAGGCAGATCTGTCTACTTTTTTTTTTAAATCATTTTTGACGTCATGTGATGGAATACACGGTAATTTCACCTGACAAATCTAGAATAGCAGAACTAGACAGACTTCTATTTAAGACAGGCATCTATTTATTTCGCGACGCTCTGAGATCCTGCCTCTAATCGAGGCAGCATTCTATTCAAGGATTTACGGTAAGTAAGTGTAATATGTCAGTTTCAATTTCAGATGAAAAATAGTTGATTACCGTCATGATAACATTCGGTACTGACAACACATCATCTGGACAAGAGCTCGGTGGGTTACAAGTGTGGTGTGGTTTTCTGTAGTCCATGGTGATTGAAAACTCGCTGGAAATTGTTTTACCTTCCAGATAAAAGCGTGATACAACATTATTCATAAAGTTCTTCACATCTACATAACCCCCATTCTCCGATTCAGCAGAAAATATAATCCTGAAAGAAAATATTTCTATTATTGTTAAAAAAATGACATGTTAAATATACCATTTCAGGTTGAAGGTTTTTACGGAATATATATATGCGTGTGTGTGTGTGTGTGTGTGTGTGTGTGTGTGTGTGTGTGTGTGTGTGTGTGTGTGTGTGTGTGTGTGTGTAAGGGTCTGTGGTTGTATGGTAAACTTCTAAATTAAAAATGCTCTTAAATCCTATGTATCCATTCTGGGTCATTTTAATTCTTCTAACATTTTTAAAGGAATGTGAGGAATGATAATTTGAGATGAGTCAATGGGTGGAGTGATCATGGAACCACTGGGTTTTTAAATTTTATTCATACATATTCATGTAAATATAAAATTGTTATATATCTAATTTACTGCATTAATGCAGATTCATTAGCATAACATTTAACAAAACAAACAAATTAATTAAAATGCACTTTGAAACCTACACATCACCATGTTGAAATGGAAGCTTTGACGGGTTAAGACCAAATACAGCATTTGGAGAAACACTGCCCAAGCATTCAAATCGATTTTGTTTTGGACTGTCTTTGCTTACACCCGTGCATGTTCTTGATGCGATTTTAACAATACTTCCTCCTGAAACAACAACAACAAACAAGCAAATCCATTGTATTCGTTTTAAAACAAACTTGAATTAAATCATGCAATATATTATTAAATACATCTTTATAACTAAATGTGTTGTCATATGTATTCCATTTGAAAACATAAACCTTAGTCACTGTTACGTTCATTGCGTGTCTGATATGCCATTGCATGCCATTAGTACGCCAAAAAAAACCCCACCTACTTGATCAATTAATAATTATCTAACAGTTAACGTCTCTCTGTTTTCGAATCTTGCTAAAAACATGCCCGTTAATTTATACCCAAAATGTCTGTTTTCTTGTAAAAATGTAGTAAACAATGATTAGCTATCCACACTAAAAATATAATAGCATCAAACTGTCAACTCAGATTATCAAAGAAGAAACATGCTTAAAATGAATAAATTAAGGTAAATATTTTATATAATTCACGTACATATATCTTCATTGTTTCCAGTTATTATCAACACAAAAACATATCGACAAGATGGAACTTTGTATTAACCTCCTCCAAAAGCACAGACTAACTGATGTAAATTCATGATGTCAAACAGTATTATAATCTATTTCAGATTGTCTCTAATTTTATATTCTGTTTTATCACAATAGCATTGATAAAGGTCAATTTAATAAGGGAAACCTTTTCTAAACTAAGTATTGTATAATTGTGATGAGGATGTAAGTCATTTTAGTGCCTGCAATGCTAGAAGTTCAATGTAGAATCTATGCTGTTGTTACATATTTGGTTGACTCCATTTCCATACAGCTGTCAAGTCGTTGTGAAACTACATATTAAAACTATATTTCTCTTGGTTAAAAGGTTTCTTATAAATCAACAGTAGTGCTGTTTTTCAAAGACTCCAAGTGTTTGGCATCAAATAGCCACTGGTCTGCCACTGATGAACAATGTTCTCAACTGTGGGTAGTAGCTTAGCTAATTTCAGGCAAGAATGTGCTCACTATCACAAGCATCTCTTCAGTGCCCCCTTGACCACCATCAAAAACAAGACTAATACATTTTTTAAACATCCAAAGGCACACTTGATAAAATATGCATACCTCTTTTCAGCTTGAATGTAACCTTGCTACTGATAACACCAATCACAGATCCGGTAATGTAGGCCAGCCCTGAACCTCCACCTTTTTGGAAATCTGAAGAAAACTTGTAGGATATGGTCAGCGGTGATTTAATGTTTGACCAGGACGTTGGTTCTATTGACTGGGTCTCTGTGACTTCATTAGTATCTTCTACCTTGAAGAGTTCATCATACAGATTGGGTTTGTCTGAAACTAAAAGTAAAGTTTGTTTTATTTAACGACGCCACTAGATCACACTGATTTTGTTTTATCTTATCATCGACTATTGGACGTCAAACATATGGCCATTCTGACACTGTTTGTTACAGGAAACCCGCTGTCACCACATATGCTACTCTCTTACGACAGACAGCAAGGAATCTGTTATTTCTGCTTCCAACAGGCAGAATAGCACAAACCATGGCCTTTGTTGAACCAGTTATGGATTACTGGTCGGTGTAAGTGGTTTACACATACCCATTGAGCTTTGCAGAGCACCCACTCAGGGTTAGGAGTCGGTATCTGGATTAAAAATCCAATGTCTCGACTGGGATCCGAACTCAGTACCTACCAGCCTGTAGACCGATGGCCTGATCATGACGCCACCGATACCGGTTGTCTGAAACAAAGCTGCAAACATATCATATTATTTTTCATATAAATGAGATATAGGTACAGTTAAGCCTGCTAAGACAGACACCTGTTAAGTAGTTATTTACTTTAATCAAATCTGACAGGGTGTTTTGGTTATTCTTTGATGGCTGCTTAATCACTGTTTGAATTACTACGATTTGTAAATCCAGTTAGGAGACTGACTCCAATTCTAAAGGATATCTGCCATATTAATCACTTTGTATATATTTTACTTACTTTTTTCACAACTAAAGCCAGAAAATCCAGTTGCACAAACACAGTTTCCAACTAATCCGTCCCCTGTACAGATTCCTGGATAACAACGTGTGCTGTCACTTCGCCAGGAACAGGCCTCTGTAAATAAGTTTAACGTTTAACAGACCTCAGTTGATATTGAATACAAATGGAATGTAAAACAACAGAGAAGCTTGTATTACTTGTTCATGTGTACCCTATGCAATTTAATTAACGCAAAAGATACATACTACAACACATTATATTAATAAGTGGCTACCAATTATAAATGGTCACCGGTCTCCTCCAAAATTATTTTCTATATTAATTCAACCCTATTAAGCAGTCACCTGTCTAACACGATCATATAAAATGGATCCTAATTAAATCACTGAAATACCAGTATTAAAGTAGAATATATAACAATCCGTAACATTATTTTACATTTGGTTTCAAATTTTGTGCACGGGAGAAAGGAATAGGTGATATCTACCACAAACACGCCCCTCCCGTGACTGCACTACTGCTAAATGTTTATGTGAATATCTATAAAATATACTAACTTGAACAGATTTTCCCACCACTACTTTTCACATAAGCTCTTTTCCCGATTTCATCTAGATATGTATATTGACATATTGAACAAGTCTGGTCACTTGCAGTGGCACACTGCTCCAGATCACAGCTGACAATTGCACGACACACTGAAAAATCACAATGAAAGTCTTATAGAAATTTCCTAACTTTGACTTTAAAACGCATTCATATTAAACATGTCTTACAATTAATACAGCGGCCTGCGCCGTTAAAATCCTGGCTTGAACACTACATGGCCGACGTAAGCCCAGACTGTTACTCCATTAAACACATCACAGAGCAATATATCTAATTAACAATCAATGTCAACGGCATCACAGGCATTTGGTAAAGTTAAGTAAAACATTAATGGAGAAATGGGACAAGATACCCAAAATATACACTCAGTAATCTTTAAGTATGGCATGACAGATTCATGTTTATTTAGAGACCTTCAGTGGTGTATGCAACTATAAATGCATTGATCATTAATATTATAACTGAAGCATATTTAGGCCCGATTCAACAGACATCCTCTCTTAAGTGTCTTGTCACATCAGTTCTTACTACTTTAACACCCATTATAACTACTGCTACCCTAAATATTAGACTGTTCCTATTCCACTGTGCACTGTTTGAGTTAGTTATCTAGTCATACGACAACACTGGCTTCAGTTAGAAATCTAACCCTGAAGTGGCTAATAAGATCTAATTTAAATTAGATTAACTGGACCAACAATGACTCACTATCACATAAGCCAGCCTTTCCGTACTTCGGTTTACATATCGTTGTAGAGAAGAAACCCGTGTTGCAGTTCTCACAAACTTCGTTCCTTGTGCATGTTCCTCCACTGTCTTTCTGAAGAGCTCCATTGTTGTAAATGATGTGGCTGTTGTCAAATCTGACGTTGCAACTGGCGCCTTTGTCCGTGCTTCCTCCGCAAACATCTGTAAAGATTATCTTTTGTTCATTAACGTCACTAATCTTAATTCCTGAGGTAAGTACCTTTTCAGTTTGACGTATTAAGCAATCAAAGCCGAAAACATATTTCTGTTTGATGTAAGTCTGAATGCCCTCGTTATGTTTGATCTTTACATTAAGCTGTTTTCAACATTGATTTAGCAGACAGTTTTGAAACTCCTTCATACTGTTGTACATAATATATTTCCTGGACATTCTAGACAGGTACACTTATTATATAATCTGTTTATACAGATGAATCACGTGTGGCAATTTTATAGCTTCTGCTTTAGCTTTGACATCATATATAATAATTTCCAAGAGATTTCCCGTTTCAGCATCAAGCTTTACAGCTAAACTTTGGGCAGCCATTAAAGCTCTGGAGAAAACTAAGGATTCTGTATCATCAAACTATATTATTTTCACAGATTTAATTTCGTGTCTCCAGGTTTTACCTAATAGGAAACTGGAACATTCCTTAATCGGGATGGTGATATAAAAGTGTGTATTTTTTTTTATCTGTATTGCCAATAGTGACATTGTATTGTGTTGTGTGCCCTAGGCATGTTGGTATCTGGGTACTGAACATGCATATTCATATGGCAAGGGTTGGTGTGCCTTACACCGATTTTAAACACAGAATTAACAAATATATATCTTTTCAAGATAATTGGATAGTTTCGGTTGTGAACAAACTTCTTTCTGTCAAGCTGGTGCCGATAGTGACTGTCCTCCTATAGGAACTGCAGGAAGGATGGAATTGTCTTTATGTCGTGCTCACATCGACCATACATTTTTGACACATTCATTTATTCTTAAAAAAGGAATCGTCATCTCACTGTAGTGGGTTTTTGTAAAAAAAATTGTTTAACGACGCACTCAACACATTATAAATACGGTTATATCGGCGTCGGACATATGGTTATGTCCAGAAAACCCCCCAGTGGTTAGCTGACGGGGATCGATCCTAGACCGACCGCGCATCAGGCGGGCACTGTACCACTGGGCTATGCTGCCCGCTCACTGTAGTGGAGTGCAATCATATTAAGCAATCGTTGAAAGATATATTTGGTAGTTAAAATGTGATGGAATCCTGAAATGCTATTGAAATTCAAAATTTAAAATGTACTCACCTGTTATATTTATATTTTTGCACATCTCTTTACACTGTTTTAATTTAACTTTAAAATTCTATATTGTTGTTAATTTCGGTTCACGTGCACATTTATCTTAGTTTGACACCCAATAGTCGATGCAATTTTCGTGTGGGATGTCATTAAAAATTCATTCATTTATTCCTAAATAGTTTTATACTTATTATGAAGGTCTTCGTGCGTGCCTTCATTACTGTTTAAGTATGACCTATCCCTCTGAAAATGGCAATTAGTGTTTTAGAATAGCATATCAACATTTACAAAATGTTATCAATGGAAGCATGCAGACTGTAGTATGGTCTTTGATATATAAGTAGGGTAGCAGACCACTTGTTAGAATGTATATTATGAGAAAGAGAAAAGCCACTATTAATAATAAACGCACGACTTGCCTGGAACACTGGCTGTCAGGCGTTTAGAAAGAGTAGGATCTTTGAGCCAGCAATTACAGCTGAAGTAATAGTCTTGCTGAGGAACTACTTCGTCATTTCTCACGTTGACCTACATCAAAACAAATACACATAGGCGTGCACAAAGTTAGAATAAACATCTCAAGAGTAAAACAAATAAAAATATGACAGTACTTCTAAAGCAATACAACAAATAAAGTTTGTTTTGTTCAACGACACCACTAGCTCACATTGATTTATTAATCATTGGCTATTGGATGTTAAACATGTATTAATATTGACATATAGTATTGGAAAGGAAACCCGCTAAATCCTTCCATTAGTAGCAAGGGATCCTTTATATGCATCATCCCACAGACAAGACAGCACATGCCACGGCCTTTGATATTCCAGTTGTGCACTGGCTGGAACGGGAAATACTCCAATGAGCACACCGACGGGGAGCGATCTCAAACCAACTGCACATCCAGTCAACTCTTTACCACACTGTGCGCAGGGCTAGGTCCTGTCCCCAATACAATAATAGAATAGAATAGAATAGAACAGAATAGAACAGAATAGAATAGAATAGATATTTAACGACACCCCTGCACGCACAATACATCGGCTATTGGGTCTCATACTATTGTAAATGGAAAACTTAAGTGATGATCAACATCAATGTAAAAACCAATACAATAAAGTTTCATGGGGATGTAATATATATGAATGTATCATTTCGGAGATTGTGATGACGCATGTCCCCAACCTTATTTGTATTACCCTCTTATAGATGTTAGTATACTGACTGCATCACTGTGAAGTTGTAGTTGACGTTCAAGGGCTATAACTTTGTCACAAATGTGCAAATCCCCATGAACGTCAAACTTCATCTGTAACGCTATATGATTCCAGCTAAATGTCTTCTCAAGGCATTGAGAGAAAAAGTCCAGGAAATTGTAAGTGGGACAAACGAACAGATGGAAAGAAATGTTTTATTTAACGACGCACTCAACACATTTTATTTACGGCTATATGACGTCAGACATATGGTTAAGGACCAAACAGATTTTGAGAGGAAACCCGCTGTCGCCACTTCATGGGCTACTCTTTCCGATTGGCAGCAAGGGATGTTTTTTTTTGCGCTTCCCACAGGCAAGATAGCACAAACCATGGCCTTTGTTGAACCAGTTATGGATCACTGGTCGGTACAAGTGGTTTACACCTACCCATTGATCCTTGCGGAGGACTCACTCGGGGTATTGATGTTAGAAACAAAATCAAATCAAATGTATTTTAATTAGGCAATACATTAGATCACGTCACCCGTAAATGTCTTTTTTAGTAAGCATGTTTGTGTATGAATACAATGCATGTGTAAATATGAATATTAATAGGTTTTAATATAATTATCCCAATGATGATGATGATAATGATGATGATGATGATGATGACGATAATGATAATGATAATGAATAAATAAATAAAATAAAAAATAAATAAATAATGATAATAATACTTACATCGCCCAACAACCAACCGGCAGCGAAACCAGCATTATCATGACCAACAATTATTGACTCTATTGGTCCAACTGTACTAGCATACACCTAGAATAATTACATTATAATTAACAGCATCAACAAATTACAATGGTGGTATAATTATTTAAAACATTTCAGATGTTTAAAAAATGACAGCTGTGGTTCAGTATTAAGTGTATTATAAACAAAACATCTTGTGTCTCGAAACATACTGTGACAGAATACCATATACTGAAGCATTTGATATACCAATGTAGGATTGGATACAACAACAAGTCACTCAATGGGTCTGAATAAAGTCAGTGCTAACAAAAACCCTGGCTATCCAGATACAGACCCCGGGACGGACATGCTCGAAACTCTAGTGGTGTATGAACATGTACACATTATTCACACTCGCACTCGCTAATAAACCAGATTTTAATTTATTCCCTCAGCTGTCGAGCATAATGGAAACCAAAACAAGTTCTTATTTGACAAGAGAGATTAGTGCACCAATATCTGTCTAACCTTTAATTAAAGATTATTACTATTATTGTTGTTGTTGTTGTTATCATTATCAGAACATATATTATTATTATTACGTACACGTAAA
>JAECMU010069724.1:0-17315 GCA_016106625.1 Dracogyra subfuscus
TACTATAATTCTTGACGACGAGTCTACTAATACAAAAGCACATGTCACAAAAGCCACCGATATGTTAAAATATCTATTTTTAGACACGGCAGCCTCGACATTTGGTCACATGCGTGTATACAGTGACAGCCGTAACAAAAGGTCAGTGCACAACAAGCGACCCTGGTTCGAGATAAGACAGAAACATTTACATACAAAGAATCTCGAGGCCAAAGCAATATATGCTAGAAATAAAACTGCAGATAATAAAATGAGATTAATTAACGCCAGAATATCTTATAAAAAGAGTATATTTAAGGTAGTAGTCTAGCAAATAGCATATTGTCCAGGTCAACTTTTGATAAAGCACTTCATGGTTCCTCGAATGCCATTGGTGACAAATGTGACAGGACTTGTTGTAAGAAAGTGTTGTTTTATGTCACCAAACACTTGCTGTGATTTAATTTGAACCAGTGTTAGTGTACCACGTACTGTGATGCTTGAAAGATAGGTGGGATGTCATAAAAAAATAGCTTGTAAATTTGTGTGCGGGACAGCGGTTGTGAAGGACGCTTCCTGTTATCTCAGTAACTAGCAGCTTAACCCCTAGTCCAGGCTCTGGGGGTAGTTCGCATACATTTCTCTTTTAGAGAGTTAACTTAAATTTTCTTGTTCTATATGCCAAGGCCTTCAGAAAACGTTTGGGTAACACTTTCAGGTTAAGTACGTTTTCTCAGTAGAGCACATTTACGATATTTGGTTGGCCGTGAAAAACCTAAAATGACGATATTAGAGTTTCATGCAATAAATAATTATTTGACACCCATAGATGATTCATTTTGATTTATTTTAATTGTTTGGGTGTTACTGACTATATTTTAGCATTATTCATTGTCATAAACCGAGGCTTGGGGTACAAAATTACCTTATTTTACATATTTTTGCTCGGAAATGGCTTTCGATTTGAAAGTAGCTCAAAGTCTAATGGCTTCTCAATCAACCAATACTGTAAGCAGAGTTCCACAAATTGGCCACAAGTTTCTTCATTAAATGCTCGAAGCATTACAGGTTTCATATTGATACCCTGGGTTGATGGATGATACCCATGGGGCGCATTGTATCCCTACCCACTAAAATAAACACTTTTAGGGCATTTCGTTAAATCACCATATCTCCTAAAGTAAGTGTCATAAGAAGTTAATCCTTGAGTCTATAAATATGTTTCTCCCCCAAAAATGTATTGGTACCATTACTGAGATTTTTTTTTAGTTGACCTAATTAGCATAATTCCAAGATGGCGTCCAAAATGGCCGCGGAATACAGAATTAGACGTGACTTCGCATACAGAAGAACATTTCAAGTGAGATTACTACCTTATTAGTGCAAAAGTTTAAAACATACTAAAATACTGCAGAACTCAAGCTAATAATACAATTTTTTTTACAGGAATTGAGTGATGTTTTCTTACATCAACAGAATTTGCAATATTTTACCTCGGCCACCCTGCAAGGGCAAATTGAACTGATACATTTATCCATACATGGACATATGACTGACCAATTAACCTCGAGGTTTTTCTACGATGTTGCAGCCATTAGTTGACCTTAGTCGTGCTCATAGCCACAATCTTGCGGTTTCAGTGATCCAACAGTTTCAGAGTTAAGATGGCTCTGCAAGGCATGTATGGTGGTGTGGGAAATATAAACCGCACGCTGGATATGAGGCAGAATACCATGACTGGTCGGGGGGCAGGTTGTCGAGAGAGCTGCCTTTGCTGAAATCTAAAACCTCCATGGAGGTCACATACATTTGTGGTATCTCAGCACCGTAACCAGATAATGCTCAGCATTAGAATCATGGTTGTAATATATTTTCTTGTTACCTGGTAGAGTACAATGAAGTATTGCTGAGATTCAAAAGTATTTCCACGAAGATGATGACAGATTAGTTTCTCCAGAAGACAGAAGAAGTTTGTTGTTGTTTGAACGCTAGAAAGTCTGTTTTAGTAGAGATGTTCCTTGTTCGATGGAACTGTGTTCAATTGGTACAGTACTGGTGTGCTTCCTTCTCTCATTGTCCTTTACTGACGAGTCACATCGGCCAAACTGACCACAAACATCAGAAAATGACATGAAAACTCTGAGGAGATCCTGACAGTTGGAAAGGCCAGTAAAACGAATATTACAAACAGTGATCATGATGTCTATAACAAATGACAAGTTTCTCTGATGTGTATATTCATAGTCCTCAGTCTTGAGATGAGTCTCTAGTGTTACAATCACATATCCACCGATTTGGGATAAAATTTGCAAAATCTCATGGCAGCCACAAGGGTGCTGTGGCTATCCTGCGGAAGCCTTGGTATTCTTTCCTCGCAGTAGGGCGCATCAGAAGCTTTAAGTGTGGAGTTAAATTTGTATTGGCCGTAAACTCATAGACACATTGTATACAGCATCGCACGGGCCCAGTATGGCCCCCGCAACATCCGTATGGATGGCACTGAATTTCGGGCCCCTCAAATTGTACGGCAATCGTGTGAGTCGCTCACAAACCCCATACGATGTGTAAAAATCGGGTATCTCATGGCTCTTGTCCGAATGCTGTGCGGCGTCTGTAGGATTATCTCACAGGCGCCTCGTGAATGGAGTTGATAAAACTTCAAAATGCACAACACGGGTCCTGCTGACTATGTAGCTGCTACACATGGATGCCGCAGACCCCTGCAATACCCCCGATTTTCCGAAATCTTCAAGATCCGCAGTAGGTAGAACAATTTGTACAGGGCCCGGTGGATATGTGACTGTAGCATAACTCTTTGAGTAGTGGGCTTTTCTCTGGGCTGGTCATCATTACGTTGTTGAATCTCAAAATAACGAAAACCACCAGAAACAAGCCACAGCAAACAATCACGAAGTTAGCGAAAGAGGTGAATATTGTGGAGAAATTAATGAAATCGACCCTGATCATGGCCTCACAAGAAAGGACCTTTTGAAATATGACTTCACGCCGTCTCCTCTCCTGTTCAGTGACAACGATACGATGACCAGCCCACCTCTACCAAAATAGGAGGAAATGTTCTGGCCTTCAAACAACAAGAAGCTTCTTCTGGAGAAACTAATTTTTCATCATTTTTGTGGAAATACTTCTGAATCTCGGCAATTCGCCACTTTACTCGACCAGGTAACAAGAAAAGAAAAGAGCTGGCAATGTGTTATGGTCCACCTATCATCATTTGAAGAAGCTAATCTTCGTATACCCATTCATGTCTTGTATTCTCTTGAGGCAGGACACAAAGTATGTGTCCAGTGATACAAATATGATTGTCGCCCAGCTTTACCACGTCCCCGTATTTGCAACACGATCATGACGAGCTGTGGGTACGAACTGGAGTGGGAGATTCCACTCGGTAGGTGTGTATGTCTCTTCATACTCAGCACTGAACAGTATTCCCAGCTTTGTCTAGCAAAGTTGGTATGAAGAAGGCAGCTTTGAAACTTCTTAAACATTTTGAGAAATATTCAACCCTCTCTACAGCCATGATTCGCAATGCTGAGCATTATTTGGTGAAGGTGCTGAAATACCACAAATGGCTGTGACCTCCATGGAGGTTTTAGATTTTAGTAAAGGCAGCTCTCTCGACAACCTGCCCACAACCAGTCATGTTATTCTTCCTCATATCCAGCACACGTACAATTATATAATGCCCACACCACCATGCATGCCTTGCAGAGCCATCTCAACCTTGAAACTGTTGGATCACTGAAACCGCAAGATTGTGGCTGTGAGCACGACCAAGGTCAACTAATGGCTGCACTGTTGCAGAAAACCCTCGAGGTTAATTGGTCAGTCATATGCTCATGTCATAAGTCTATCAGGTCAATTTGCCCTTGCAGTATGGCTGAGGTTAAATGTTGCAAATTATGTCGGTGGAAGAAACCATCACTCAATTCATGTAAATACAATGTAATTGCCTGATATGATTAGCTGGAGTTCTGCTGCATTTTGGCATGTTTGAAACTTTTGTACCAATAATGAAGTAATCTTTAAATAGTAGTATTTAGGACAGTTATGAATGATAAATAATGATAATTCATGAAAGGTTCATTTGTACTATATTAAACACCTGATGTTTTCAGTGATTGAACATCATATTAATGTGAGCATTTTTATTGGATGAGGTTTATAATTATTATTTGGGATAAGGTAGGGCAGAGGAAGGGAGGAGAATTTGTGTATTTTACTCTCTTTTTTTAAGTGTCACTTGAAATGTTCTTCTATATGCGAAGTTATGTCTCATTCAGTATTCTGCAGCCATTTTAGACGCCATCTTGGAATTATGCCAATTAGGTCAACTCCAAAAAATCACAGTAATGGTACCAATCAATTACTTGGGGTTAAAAACATATTTATAGACACAAAGTTTAACTTCTTGTGACACTTACTTTAGGAGATATGGTCATTTGACGAAATGCCCTAAAAGTCTTTATTTTAGGGAGTAGGGATAAATTGAGCCTCATGGGTATCATCCAGCACACCTAGGTATGAAATTGAAACCTGTATTGCTCTGAGCACTTATTGAAGAAACCTTTGGCCAATTTGTGGAACTCTGCTTACAGTATTGTTTGACTGAGAAGCCATTAAACTTTCAACTACTTTCAAATTGAAAACGATTTTTGAGTAAAAATATGTAAAATAAGGTAATTTTATACCCCAAACCTAGGTTTATGACCATCAATAATGCTAAAATATAGTTAGTAATACAAAAACAATTGAAATAAATAAAAATGAATAATTTATGGATGTCAAATAATTATTTATTGCATGAAACTCCATTATCGTCATTTTAGCCTTTTGGCGACCAATCAAAAATCATAAATGTGCTCTGCTGAGAAAACGTACTTAACGTGGAAGTGTTACCCAAACTTTTTCTGGATGCCTTGGCATATAGTACAAGAAAATGCAAGTTAACTCTCTAAAAGAGAAATGTACACGAACTGCCCCCCAGAGCCTATACTACCCCCATTTTCTGTGATTTATTTCTGTGTCACAAAGAGCACAGGCCACATTGTCTGTTGTGAAATATAAATTATACTATTTCCATTGTATGTACATGTAAGATTGAGCATATTTCAAGCCATGAAATAAGCGGCCGGTCACAGTCATTGTCCGGTACAAATTTGTAGCTTGACAGTAACAATGTCGCTTATGCCGGTCACCATATCTGAAGCTCGGGTTGTAGTAAAAGCCGGCTGTTTTGGAGTCAGATACACTAAGACTTAATGCACCGATAAAAAATAAAATAATTCATTACAAATGAAAACCCCCACAAATGTGTACCAGTGGGATTGAACCGCTTCGCGGGGCACTTGACAATCCAACACGAAGTTCATCTACAGTCCACGTACCCGTTCAGTAGGATTTTGTATAGTCTCGATTTTGCAGGAACTCACATAGTAAACAGTGATGTAATGCATATTATTAATTGACCTTTCATACTTAGTGTATACTTCCTATGGCGTTTTCTCTTAAAGTTTGCAATTAAAATTGCCTCATGGTTAACAATTAAAAGATGTTATTATTATTATTATTATGATTAATATTATTATTATTTAACGACGCACTCAACACATTACAATTACGGTTATATCGGCGTCGGACATATGGTTATGTCGAGAAAAACCCCAGTGGTTATCTGACAGGGTTAAAAGATGTTGACCAAAATAACTTCAGTCTTTGCTGTAAAAGAACAGGCAGGTACCGATAATGACAAATCAACTGTCCCTGTTCCCAGTATCCGCGGCAGGCAGCTGCTGATTAAATCGTGCCCCCAAAATTCCCAAACGAATATTCCGCGGAGTAATAATCTAGCTAGCTAGCATTAAACTAAAATGGCAAAAGGAGGATTTACAGTAGTTAAAACAAATGCCTCTTTGTGGCTACAGTTTGAGGAAAACACTAAAGGCGAGGTTACACTTAAACATGCTCGTTCTGCAAAAAATTCCAAAAGAAATGCAGTATATTCACAATGTTTTGGATCAAAGCGTCCACAAATCTGCGTGTGTCCTATGCTAAAGATCACTCGGCAACCAAAAATATAGAATATTACCACAAAAAAAGACACTGATGACATTGAAACAAATTATTAATTTGAGTCAGATCATCATGAATCTGAAAGTTCAACACAAAGTAATAGTGACGACAGTTTCATGGGTTTCTTAAGCCAGTTAGGATACGACAATTGAAATCCATGATTTCTAAAATTATAGCTCACGTTGCTTGCGGCCGGTTAGGATACAGCTTTACCAGAGAACATATATTAATGCACCATAGACTAGTAAGTACGTAACAGTAATAAATGCCATCATTTGGTGACTATTGCTTTAATTATTGCATTGGTTATTTAGTAATAAAATATATCAATTATTAAACAGCATAAAACATAATTTATTTCATTTTTATTTACAATGTTTTGTGACAGGTACAATTTCTTTTATGTCAGGCACAAATTGATTGGTGCAGGACATTGTGTCAGGTACACAAACATTTCTTATTTCAAGGCTTGTATTATTTTTTATTTATTATTATTAAAAAAAAAAAATCGTACCATTTCCAGCGGTTTTCGAAAAGAGATTTCGCATAAGCCTATTTTTTTCATACAGTTCATCGTTTTGGTGTCTTTCATACATTTCATAGAGGGCCTTTCTCTTTTCACATCGTTTAATTTTGTAAGTGTTTTTCTTTTCTTTCTTTTCTTTCTTTTCAGTTGCAGAGTTCGCAGTGTTTCAACTTCAGTGAGATCTGCAACAACTTTACTACCGGTAGAAAATGTACAGCCCATGTCTTTCGAAAGTAAGAGAACAGATTCTGCAGGCCCATTGTTAATGGTATGGACTGCACTGTTGGCCTTAGCTGCGAAATTCCTGCTGAAGGTGGTGTGTCTGGGTAAAGATTTTCGAATGGAGTTGTTCACAGCTTCACATTTTTGTGTGTTTGTGTTAAATTTTGTAAGGTGCAACATTTTGGGGCCGAGACGATAATCAATGCACTTCCTAAGGTTTGTGTTGTTTTGTATGGATTTAGGAATTTTGAAATCAGAATTCAGAAAGCTACTCTTTGTGAGCCAGTTTTTGTTATTACAAACAAATGAGTGTCTCTTGCATTTGTTGTGTGTGCCTTGATACCAGGCTGCGATGACATCACTAATGTACCTTAATGCATGCATAAATTTTGTAGTGTTTCGAAAGTAAGAGAACAGATTCTGCAGGCCCATTGTTAATGGTTTCCAGCATGTTGTTTGTAAGCTTGTTCAAAATCTGTTTGACACCTCATGGCAATGTCATTGGAGAATCTTATTTGCATTTTCTTTCTATTAGACACTGTCCTTCCTGGCATAATGTTTTCGACAAATTTAGAATTTTTTAAAACGTTTCTGTGATTTTCGGACAAATGTCGGGTGTCTAGTAACATTTGGGGTTTTATCTCGCTATTGTTTTCGTTGTACATCTCGAGAGTTCCTTTAAATCCCTTGGCATCTGGGTCTGTTGTCATGTATTATACTTCGAGAGAATCAATTTTTAATTGTGCCAAACAGTCCTTAGCCCATTTTTTTGTCATCTCCAATAGACATTGACATGGGGATGTTACGAGAGCATGCTGGGTCTTGCAGGCATGTTTCAGAAGTACTAATGTTGTGATGTTGATAATTTGTTTTTGGTAGAAATTGCTAACACCTGCTTTTTGTCTGTGTTGTGTTCCACTGCTGTATACACGACCTGGGTCGCAGGTTAATAAGGTGTCTTACCAACACCCGAGTACAGTAGATTGTTGTGCATGCCATTGCATTGTAGGTTGACAGTGTTTGGCGCCCCTTAATTTGTTTATGTCCCTTAGTGTCGCTCTCCTGGCTTTCATGTCTGCTGTGTTTGATGTTATTTTGTTTTTACACACTTTATTTGCAGTGTTTTTGGCATCCACTGGCTGATGGTGCAGGGATATTCATGCATAAACACAACAGACGGAAGTTTTCGGCACCTATGGGCATTTTTGTTAGCCCAACCTGACCTGTCACATTTGGCTGAGCTGCCCTCCGCCCCCTGGGTCTTACTCCAGTTTTTTCAACTTCGTCGTACAACGTAAATGTATAAGACAGGTAACTGCATTTCTCACAATAAACATTCAAGCGTGTGCAGATGCCCCTCCGTTCTTCCCTGTCGAGGTCGAAGTGGAAAAAAACGCAGCAATTAGGGGACGAGTTGGCATGTTGGACCTGATTGGTGTTAATAAGCTCCTCCAACCTCCCCGTATGCAGTACCCTGTAGGTGTTTGCTTCAGGTCTGTTAAATATATATATTTTTTAAATAATGCTTTTTCTCCTGCAGTGCTAAATGTATTTTAATGTACAATGCATTGTCAAACTAGATTATCTCCCTTTGGCCACTTGCCACATTAGTAGCAAGTTACTGTAATCCGACTTCACTGACAAATATTTGACCGACACTTGTTGCTTGTTTATTTATGGTTACAGAGAAAGTGTAGTTACAACAAAGAAACAGAAACTGCATGTGACATGTATTACAAATAATTTCTTAGGCAAAATGTTACATTTCGGTATAAATTTCGCTATGATTTTTTAATTGTTTTTAGAAATTTCCACCCATAGAATGTAAATAAGTACCATTACATCAGGTATATCAACATTTGTAGTGTGTCTACTCTAACACATGAAATCAGTTACCTTGAGCCGGGTACTTTCTTTGAAGTTTTTTCCAATTCAGTTTGTGGGTCTGGTACAGAACGTAGAAGCTGATACGGCTCACCACTCGACATTTCACTCACTTGTACTCCATGGGCATGGCAGTTGACCTTTTCAGTCATTGATTTGCACAGTCTCACCGTCCTCCTACTTTTAGCATTAGATGTTATTAGTTTCCTACAAGTTCTGTGTTTGTTGTTTGGGCGATATCCCTTTTTGAAACCACATTTTCCTCTCGTAGTATGTGGCGGCATTTTAAATTACTTTAATTTTAAGACAATATGGATGCAGTTGTTTTCAATCAAGTACTCTTTTTGAAATGACTGGGGTTACCTGCTTACAACTGATAAATTTAGAGCAGCTGACCTAATTGCTAGAGATTATAATTAATGTGGACAGGGGCAGACATTACTGGGTCAGTGTTTTCAAACTTATCCTGCTGATGACAACAATCTGCCAGGCATATTTGAAACAGACATTGTTTTTCAATTTAGTATGCATTCCAGCAGTACTTGGTCTTGTACGAGTCAGCACGAGAGAACTGATCTTTGACACTGGATTGTTTGATTAATATAGGTTAATATGATCAATTTTTGCAGATTTTTCTCATTTCTGGGTTATGAGAGTAAATTCCACTCTGTTCTCTGTTAGGAGGTAATGTAGTGCATTCAGTATGCTTGTTCTAACATACAAGTGATACACAGTACACACAACTAAATTGAGATGAGTGTGATAAATTGTACTCATTATACATAAAATAAAAGGCAAGATGTGTTATATATCATGTTTAATTTTTATTTACAAATATTGTCCTATATACATTTCAAACTGTCACCCTGCATTTAAAACAATTCTGATCAATTATTTGTTTGTATATTTTAGGACATGTAAGGCTGTCCTTCTCAAAGGCAGACCACTGGACACTGTCTGAAAATGTATGTTAGCAGTATAGGTAGCATCTAGCTAATAGCATCTCGTCCAGGTTAGAGGTCGAGGTGCACCCAATTTTTGATACAGCATTTCATGGTTCCTCGAATGCCATTAGTGACATATGTGACAGAACTTGTTGTAAGAAAGTGTTGTTTTATGTGACCAAAAACTTGCTGTGATTTAATTGGAACCAGTGTTAGTGTACCACGTACTGTGATGCTTGAAAGATAGGTGGGATGTCATAAAAAATAGCTTGTCAATTTTTGTGCGGGACAGCAGTTGTGAAGGACACTTCCTGATATCTCAGAAACTAGCACCTTAACCCCCCATTTTCTGTGATTTATTTCAAGGGTGAGGTGTTCTAGTATTTATATATGTTGTGTGTATGTTGATTGATAGGTTGCATGTAAATAATGACAGTATTATAAACCAAAAATTCAGTGCAGATGAAATAATGAAAGCCATAAAACAACTAAAATATCATAAAGCAGCAGGTGTTGATAGAATAGTCAACCGCCTATGTTGCTCATGCCAGTTTATGTTAAACTTTTTAATACTATTTTTGATAATGGAGTCTTACCAAATGAATGGCATATCTGTATTATTATACCAATTTTTCAAAAACAAAGGAAGTCAGCTACATCCCGAAAATTACTGACCAATCACATTACTTTGCTGCTCTAAACTGTTCCCAACTTTACTTAATAACCATTTAAGTTTATTTATTGATGAAAATAATATCATTCGTGAGGCCCAAACCGCGTTCCGTAAAGGCTATTCAACTACAGACCATATTTTTACATTACATCACTTGAAAAAAAAAGGAAAAAGAAATTATACTGCGCTTTTGGATTTTTTGAAAGCATTCGATACGGTACCTAGAATACAGCTTTGGCATAAACTACTACAGCATAACATAACCGGTATATTTTTTATAGAATTATCCATCAAATATATCAATGATTGTCATAAATAATCAGCAATCTACTTTATTCCCATCTGGTATTCGTCAAGGTGAAAATTTATCCCCTATTCTATTCTCCTTGTATTTGAATGATTTAGAAGATTATTTATCTAGCCATGGATGTGACGGGGTTTCCCCTACAACAGACAACCAAGATCACCCAATATATATTGCTTTGCACATGCTTTGCTTGTTACATGCAGACGATACTGCCCTGTTATCAACATCTGCAGCAGACCTGCAACATACCTTAATTATGTTTTATCAATATTGCAATAAATGGAAACTTTAAAAACAAAACGGTAACAAAACGAAAATACTTATTTCTAACGGTAATACTAGAGATTATAAACATAATTTTAAGATTGGAAATAATACATTATAAAATGTGAAAGAATACAAATACTTAGGAATTACTTTTAGAAAATTAAAAAACTTTCGAGAACAACAGGCTACCAAGGCCATGCACTTTGTACTATCAAAATCAAAGGACAACTATCTATCAACTGAATGTAAACTTAAAATGTCTGACTCAATGGTTCTACCAGTTTTATTATATGGATGAGAAATATGGGGATATAAAAAAGTTGATATATTTAATTCTGTACAAATAAACTTTCTAAGACATATCATAACAACAACGCAACACCAATATGTATGTTTTATGGAGAGTTAGGGAGAACGCCTGTTGAGTTAACTATATATAGAAGAATGGTATGTTACTGAGGACGACTGATATCAGGAAAACAATCAAAATTGTATACTCTTTTATACAAAATTATGTTAAATGACCACCTTACTAACGGAACTAACTGTTACTGGATTAATACTGTTAAAACACACACTGAATAACTTGGGAATGGGTGATATCTGGATGTAGTGTGGTATGACATGTATTCCCGTAGGATTTGAATGCTGAAATTGTGTTTGTTTTTTTACTTGTTTGGGTTCAAACTATCGGAAAATTACGGGGTTCAAATTTTCAGACCCCTCCACCACCTTCTGGGGACCCTTTTCATCCCGGGACCCCCCCCCCCCCCCCCCTCCGCCAATTACTCAATTTCTATCTCCACTAATATTGAACAGATATTTGTGATCTTTGTGTCGTTTTAGGGGTTCTAGCTAATGCCGAGTCTATTTATCATACTTTCGAAGCTACCGGAAGTGCCCATCACTGACTTCTGGTTGAGGACATCAGCGAAATCAAGGTCGTTATCATGGTAGCAATAAACCTCTTTTGTGGTGTTTTCAAGCACGAGAAACCGATTGGTTCATACCTATTTGCGATCAGACTATCCTGTTAATAGATAGCCATGATAAGGGTACGTAAGCTTAAGCATGATGCATTTTAAGTTGCCTAAAAGTGTATGCACGCTTAATGTCAATATAAGTAAAAACTAATATTCAAAATTGCACCCAAATTTATCAACATCACAGACAAAATTGGCAACATAATAATACCTCATGGAGTCTACAATAAAGCATGAACTTATGATAATTAGACTCAGCATCAGCTAGAACCCCTAAAACGACCCTAAGCTCACACAAATCGGTTCGTTATTGGTGGAGATAGAAATTAAGTAAGTCATTGGGGGTCTCGGGATGGAAAGGGCTCCCCAGAAGGGGGTCGAGGGGGGGGGGGGGGGTTGAAAATTTGAACCCCATCATTTTCCAATAGTTGCACCCCAAATGAACCTAAACAAGCAAAAACAATAAATTTCAGCAATAAAATCCTATGGGAACAGTATACGTGACATGTCATACCGCACTAATACGACACTCTTTCATATCAGTAAATTGTCTCTCACAACAAATTAAACAAAGACAATGTGTTCAGTATTTACAAACATGGAAAAACAACATGCCACTGTCATCGAGAGGCAACACTTACCGATTATACAAAGAACAACTATTTTTTAAACAAATTTAGAATGTCTAACCATTACTTACCCACTGAAATTCGACGTTGGAATAACATACTCATTGAAGATAGAATTTGCACATTATGTAATGTAATGGACATTGGCGACGAGTTTCATTATCTTGTTATTTGCCTTTTTGTTTTCATAATTCAAGAGTCCAATGGCAACATCCATATTACTTATAAATTTAGAGAACTAATGAAGAATAAACGAATTAGTATCCTAATGAAACTATCATATTTCATAAATATAATAACTAATGAATGCAAACGCCCTTGACTACAAACACCATGAAACCAAACATATTTAACACAATATTATCATTATCCACTGTACCATAAACACGTTTAACAATATATTCGTTTATAAGTACTTGGATACCTGTATATCTATATTATATATCTGTATTATTACATAATATATTGATTGTATGCGTTTGTATGTGTTTGTGAATGTATTGTAATTAATGTATTTACTGTCAAGCATCTTGTCACGTGTATATAACAAAATATTTATGTATATATTCTTGCTATGCCATTGTGTAACGGCCAGTGTGTAAATAAAGTCTTGTCTTGTCAACCAGACGGAAATAATTATTAGCCAGGTTCACTGATAAGCCCATGGGATGTTTTCTGTGTGTAACTACATAAACTTTGCAATTAAGAAAATATTTACAGTTCACTATTCTCGCTGGGTGAAAATTAAAGAAGGGCACCACTCCCTTAAAAGAAAATACAAAACCCCCACAAAAACCTCCCTCGTAAAAACCTCAAAAAAAATAAAAAATAATAAAAAAGGGGGGGGGGGGAAGGAGGAAAGCTTTAGCTCGGTATTGCTGAAGCATTCAAAGTTTTAATATTATTATAATATATTATTATTATATGTGGGAGAAAACAAATTCATTGAATGAATCACTCGCTTTGATATCACCAGTTTGGTTTTTGAAAAGGCAGTGTATATATTAGTTGGCACGCAAGATAAATGATTTTACTGATAAACACTACCACTTCCGTTATTATTATAAGTGGTGATACACGCACACACACACACACACACACAATGAACAGTTTTTAATAACAAATAAATTAAAACAATTGCTTAATAAACAAAATGATACAAATGACAGAGTAAAAATCATCAGTTGCAACCTATTAAATCTGCAATTGAGGACAAAATATCAGACGATAATTAGTTAAAACAAAAGACAAAATGACCGTTCTGATCATGTGAAAAATTATCTAGAAACACTAAGACGTGTATGGAAGAGAAGAAAACTGTCTAATTATTTTAATCAGTCACAAAATCCTCATCAGAAACGAATACACACATTTTTTTTCTACAAGTTTAGCGCATAGCGAAAATATTATCAACTTCAAATAATTAAAGCTAAACATTTCTAAAGTGCATAAACATAAAATTAGTATTTCATAAAACAATGGTGCATTACAAATACACTAGGAATTCAAAGTACTAATACAAACAAACTCTAATTGCTGTTTGGTCTAATTTCAACATAAAATAGATTTAATAATAAAAAACCTTTAGAATATTTGTTTACAACCATTATGTACAATTATATGTCTGACATTAACAACATGTATGTGTAAACAAGTTCTCAGTGTACAAGAATATAGTTACTAATAGAACCAATATTGCAGAATTCAATATTACAGTTATTATCACACTGAATTATAAAACCAATTTTCATAATGTACAAACAATAGTAGGATACGTTTAACTAAGAAAATAGCTGTTAAAACATTAACATTATGTCAAAACAGTCGGAAAAACAACAACAGAAATATATCGTAGGTTCATATATAAGCCCATGGGATGTTTTCAGTATGTTAGTACACAAGTTTGAAATTATGGAAATATTTACATACTAATATCAATGTCAACGTTATGTCATAGCTTTGTATGCACAAGAACCTGGGAATTAAATAAAATCGATGACCACAAGGCTGAGACATGGATGTCAAACGTTAAATGAACACATTTTGTGATCGTGATATTTCCAAACATACTTTCATAAACTATAAACACATTTCTATAGGATACGACTAAATGGAACCAGCATTATGTGACTAAACTATCACCAATAACAACAGTTAAATGAACATTCCCGAGTTTGTTCCATTGTAAGATATTTCCGATTAATAAAATATTTCTACGATTAAACTTGCACATTAAATATATTTTCTTGTTTACAATATCAAATTCTGTATATTTAATGTGTTTCTGGCCGTCTTAATATTTGTAAGAAGCCCAAACTGGATTTCGTCTTCAAATAATTTTGTACGTACAAACAATTACTTTTAGGAAATAAAGTTAAAATTAACTTTGTACAAATATTAGAACGATTAGAAACACGTTTAATATACAGCCACTAATATTCTAAACAAGAAAATATATTTAATACGTAAGTTTAATCGTAGAAATATTTCATTAGTCGATAACATCTTAAAATATTTCAGCAAACTCAGGAATGTACCTTTAACACAAACTGCACTATTAAGAAGTTCTTTAAACAATAAATGTAATAAACTGCATATATCCAGACCTTACATAATATACTATCAAATATGCAAACAATTACTAAAACAAATTAATATTCTGTTTTGTCAAATATTAAAATACTTGAGAAAGGTTCAGGTCACAGAAACTGGTACGAATGTTGTTGGACAGCCATGACATTATGTGGTTTGATCTTATAACTCTGTGTACAACACTTTGTACACACTTTACATTTGACTTTTGTCTCATCAGTATGAATCAACATATGCCTAAACGTCCCTTGGACTCTGCACACTGCAGAGATATGCACCTGACCACGGATACGGTTTTGTCGTTCAGATTAAGCTGGAACTCTGTGCAAAATGTTTTATGCAATCTTCACATTTGAAAGGTTTCTTGCCATAATGAACCAACATTTGGGTTTTTTCACGTGCGAAACATGCTACCAATGTTCTGTCCACACCAATATTAATCAGCATATGTTGTATCCAATAGTCACTATGTAAAAATATATATATATATATATTATATTTCTTTTTGGCACACTTTACATTTCAAATGTTTCTCAACAGTATGAATCAACATACACTTTTCAAGGTGGAACTCTATGTAACACGTTTTGTACACATTTTAAACGTATTTCGCCAGTATAACACCACACATGTTGTTTCAAATTGTAACTCTGTCTACACAAGTGTGTGCATACCACACATTTCAAAGTATGAATCAAGATATACTGTTTCAAGCTGAAACATTAAGTCAAACATTTTGTGCATACTTCACATTTGAACGTTTTTTCGCTAGTGTAAATCAGCATATACTGTTTCAAGGCAAAACTCTGTATAAATAGTTTTACTTATACTTAACATTTAAGAAGTTTCTCGCCAGTCTGAATCAATATATGTGTTGGGAATATATGTAAACATTTTGTGAACAGTTCTCACCAGTATGAATCAACATCGATCTCACTACACAGTTGTCACCTGCCATTAAAACCCATGCTAAATTATCCATCTTCAAATGAAGATTGACAATAGGTCAGGTTCTCATTGCACAAACAACATACATTGTTGAGAACATATATTATATAAGCACTTATTTTCACTCCAAAATTGAGAATATTAATGTCTCTGTTGTTTGCTAATAGACCGCATATATCTGTTGTATCGGTCTGAACAGGTGGCTCATTAACAGATGGAACAACATAGATCTCACTATACATGTGTCATATGCCATTGAAACCAATGTTAAATTACCCAACTTCAAATAAGATTCCTAATAGAATGGGTTCCTATTGCACAAACAACATACATCGTTGAGAACATACATTATATATATGCATTTATTTTCACTCCAAAATTGAGAATAGTATATGACCGCATCTCTTTGTAGTACTGGTCTGAACAGGTGGTTCATTAGCTGATTCACTCTGGCTGTCTCTAGCATTATACACACATGTCCCAAACATTAAATGCACAATACTGCAATATAATATGGGTAAAATACAACGGCATAGCTTACCATTAAACATACATATTTTTTTAATTCTTCACCATTTCCTGGAAGTGAATATGTGAAACATGTGTCACAATTAGGAACAGTGGACCGTGCTGAATGAACTCTCAACCAAAAATCAACTCTTTAGTGAGACCATATGTTTTTGTTTTTTAAAGAGGGAACAAACGTGAAAGGTTTTGTGCTTTTTCAAGCTGAAATTATTCGTAAAACATTTTGAGCACAATTCACATTTGAAAGGTTTCTCGCCAGTATGAATCAACATATGTTGTTTCAAGGTAGAATTCTGTGTAAAACATTTTGTGCACACTTCACATTTGAAAGGTTTCTCGCCAGTATGAATCAACATATGGTTTTTCAAATGGGAATGCTGCATAAACGATTTCGTGCACACTTCACATTTGAAAGGTTTCTCACCAGTATGAATCAACATATGCTGTTTCAAACCGAAATTGTGCGTAAAACATTTTGTGCACACTTCACATTTGAAAGGTTTCTTGCCAGTATGAATCAACATATGATGTTTTAAACGAGACCTGTACATAAAACATTTTGCACACACTTCACATTTGAAAGGTTTCTCGCCACTATGAATGAACATATGTTGTATCAAGCTCGAACTCTGTGTAAAACATTCTGAGCACACTTCACATTTGAAAGGTTTCTCGCCAGTATGAATCAACATATGGTTTTTCAAATGGGAATGGTGCATAAAAGATTTTGTGCACACTTCACA
>JAECMU010069756.1:3008-13252 GCA_016106625.1 Dracogyra subfuscus
ACACACACACACACACACACACACACACACACACACACACACACACACACACACACACAGACAGAGCAGTATATTTAAAGATTATTCAGCTATCAGACTGTTTTCGTTATTTCGATAGGGTGTGCCTTCAAAATGACATACACGACTTAAGCTACTATATTCAGCTTGCTATCAAGCAGACATGAACTCCTGGGATATATACCTTTCCAATGATATCAAAAACCCTCGGTCAGCTCTTTGGTATCGGTTGGCTAAAATTTCCATCTGACCTGATGTCATATAAGTGATACAAAAGACGGCTTCCATTGCCGTTGTATTTATGGAATTCATCTCATGATCTTTGTACGCAGTATTTAGCACTATATGTGTATAGTACTCGACTGGCCCGGAGTACAAAGAAGACTGTCGCCAGTACAGATCGATAGACAAGTAGCGGTCAGAACAATCGGAACACTGTTGAAAAGGCCTTGCGCACTATGTTAAAGATTTCGGTGGTCTCAATGGAATGATTCATTTTCTTTTTGTAGCAACGTTTACCGACTGCGGACAACTTAAGAAGATCAGGTGCAATTAAATATTTGAGGTCATAAGCGCACTTAACGGTGTGTGTGTGTGTGTGTGTGTGTGTGTGTGTGTGTGTATATGTGTGTGTGTGTGTGTGTGCGTGCGTGCGTGCGTGCGTGTGTAGTAATGGGCCCGTTGGAAGGGGGGGGATAAGATGGTGTTAAACCTTTGTCACAATGCATTTCCATTATTCTCTAGGCGGAACGTAGACAGGTGGTAAAGCGCCCGCCTGATGCGTGGTCAGTCCAGGATCGATACCCATCGGTGGGCCGATTGGTTTTTTTCTCGTTTCAGCCAGAGCACCACGACTGGTATATCAAAAGCCGTAGGGATGGTGCATGTAAAATATCCCTTGTTATTAATGGAAAATGTTGCAGGTTTCCTCTCTAAGACTGTATGTCAAAATTACCAAATGTTTGACATCCAATAGCCGATGATTAAGTACCACAGATATATTGACAGAGGAAACCCGCTGTCGCTACTTCATGGGCTGTTGTTTTCATTAGCAGCAAGGGATCTTTTATATGCACCACCCACAGACAGGATTGTTACACCAGTTGTGGAGCACTGACTGGAACAAGACATAGCCCAATTGGCCCCCGACGGAAATCGATCTCGGACCGGCGTTGTACCACTGTTATTTTACAGATGCCTAGTGATTAAATCAAAACCCCATATAACTGTTCGGTAGTAATGTTAATGGCATACTGTCACGGATTTAAGAACCTTATTTCTCTAAAAGTAGATAAATGAAAATCACATCAATGTTTGGCAACCTGGACTATTGAATCACCTTAACTAAACCACGATGGAGTAAAATCCATGTCAATCCTCTGACAATGTTAATTTTTAAATAATGGACCATTGCCATAATTCAATTTTTAATTTTTTTAAATATTTTTTTTTACAAAATATCATTAATAACTGGAGTATATGAGTTAATTAGATTGTTGGAAAAAGTACATTTTAGGACAAATTAAATACATATTTGTTCACGTAATACTTTGTCAGGTCATTTAATAGGTCAGTGATCTGTGACAATATACCTTTAAGCGACATTCCTGAGTTTGCTGAAATGTTTAAGATGTTATCGACTAACATAGGCTTTTTAACGAATGCAATTGCATATCAAATATATTGTTGTGCATAAAATATTAGTGGCTGTATATTAAAGGTGTTTCTGGTCGATCTAATATTTGTACTAGGTTAAATTTCATTTTATTTCCTAAAACAAATGTTTTCCTACGTACGAAATTATCTGAAGACATAATCCAGTTTGAGCTTTTTACAAATATTAAAACGACCAGAAACTCATTGAATATGCAGACACTGATATTCTGAACACGAAAATATATTTAATATATAAATTTAATCGTAGAAATATTTTATTAGTAGGAAACATGTTACAATCGAGCAAACTCGAAAATGTCCCTTTAACAAAAGTCTGTCATTTTCATTCAATTCTGACAAATAGACCCTCAGAATCATAACAGACCCAGGACAGAACAAGATGATTACCACCTTCTCAGTCGCTTGGAACAAGTCACTGTGTTGAGACTTCGGACAGGCCACAACCGACTGAATGCTCACATGTTCAGGATGTTCAAACTTGCAGCAACACCAACCTGCAGTTGTGGCCTGGAAGACCAAAAAGCAGAACACATATTACAGACGTGTCCAACTCATCAAGACCTGAGACAAGCTGAGTGGCCAATCGAGACTGCCCTACACACCAAACTCTATGGAAAGAGAGGCGAACTGGAAAAAAACCCAGCTCATTTTATCTTACAGACTGGACTATTGGTCTAAATTGTGAAAGAGAAAAAAAAAAAAAAAAAAAAAAAACCTCTTACAAATCATTATAATTAAATTTCCGTTACATTCATAATATAACGTCACCCCACTGATCAAGCCGTAACGAAGGCATTTTGTTCATTTAGGGGATAAATATACTGTGTTTCATTGTTAACTATATTTATTTATAACAAAATTTGGATTTAGGGACGAGACACAGTTATAGTATCCCTATCCTAATCCTATTAGGAATATCTGTAAGCAATTTTATTGTTCAATTAAAGGGACATTCCTGAGTTTGCTGCAATATTTTAAGATGTTATCGACTAATAAGATATTTCTACGATTAAACTTACATATTAAGTATATTTTCTTGTTTAGAATATTAGTGGCTCTATATTAAACGTGTTTCTGATCGTTCTAATATTTGTACAAGGTTAATTTTAATTTTATTTCCTAAAAAATATGTTTTCGTACGTACGAAATTATTTGAAGACGAAATCCAGTTTGGGCTTCTTACAAATATTAAGACGACCAGAAACACATTGAATATACAGACATTGATATTCTAAATAAGAAAATATATTTAATATGCAAGTTTAATCGTAGAAATATTTTATTAGTCGGAAATATCTTACAATGCAGCAAACTCGTGAATGTCCCTTTAAAGAAATCCCACAAATATTAAAATTATAATTATTTATCCTCCTTACTTACGATATTCAGTGAAAACGCTTGTAGAAAGTAAAAGTATGACGTAATTGTGTGTGGGTTTTTCGTTCTCTTCACATGAAGGAAATGTTTTATTTAACGATACACTCAGTACATTTTATTTACGGTTATATGACGTCAGTCTTCACATTACGCCACTGACTTTGGTAGTAGTCTTTGAGAGCGAACCAAAGGCTAATGTATTGGTATTGTAGTCTGTGTTTTGTTGTAGTGATGATGTAAACAAATAACTCCAATAAAAGTGAAAATGCTGACCTTAAAGTAATTGGTAGTCTCTGTGGCGACCATGGGTTTACCTTCTTAGTGAGTCAGTATCTATGCCAAGTGTCAAAATGACCATGGGCCAAACTAATGAAGGCTTGTTTTCTGAAACACATATGTTTAACACCAAATTTAAAATGTGCTGGATATTCTAAACAGACTGCAGACCTTGTTTTGCAATGTGAGATTGATTAAATACTTGAGGCATAACAGAACAAACTCCCCCTGTTAAGCCGTATTACAGTTATAATACTGTATAGTATACTAGTATGTTGACTACATTGTTATACATTCTAGCATGGCATTAAAACAACCCACACTTTTGTACTGAAAATGTAAATACCAGATATTTATTGTTTATGTATCAAATACATGTACATGCTATTGAAATAATTGTGATCATATATTGAACATGAAACGTATGAATACTGCATGTAATACATCTCTTGAAATTAATGTAATTAGTGTCAAGCTAACTGGGGGTTGTACTTTAACTTTAAACTATTAGTAAACGTTAAGTGTACTTTTATATAGAGTACACTTATACAGATATATGATGAAGAAAACCCTATGTCAAGTGAATCGTAATCATTTTTTGCTGCATCTGATTTTAGAAATCCACATTTGTAAAATACAAATATTTTGTTGATTTAATTCATAATTTATATTACTCTTACAGCCTTTGAGGAAACAAAGCATAATGTCTAAAAGTGTTTTCAACTGCTGTAAATTTCATTATCAGTGGAAATCATGGATAGTCATGACTTTTCTTGATAAATAAGTGTATGAACCATCATTAAAATAATTTACAGTAGACTTTTCTTAAAGGGACATACATTAGTTTTTAAACACTAAGACATAGTTTTGACTATTAGAGGCGTTTTTTGATAACTGAAATCATACTTTACTTAAATTTTATTGTTTAAAGTATCCATTTCCGTACATTCGAAGTGTTTTTAGTCATCCTGATGTTTTTTAATATCACAAAATGCATTTCTTATATTTTTAAAAAGGCACGTGTCTCTGAGAAGTAACAGTTATGTAGTCGAGTTTTATTCTATTTTAAAGGGTATTTCACCATTTCAAAGTCAAAGACTCATGTTTCACTCGATTGTAACGTTATAAAAATGTGTTGCAGGTTTGTAAATTACACTAAACTTAATGTTAATTTTCATGAACTGAAACTAGGGTATGTCCCTTTAATATAACCCAGCGCGTGCTGTAACCTCACCGTGGTGCAGCGGTGTAACATTCTCTTTGAGAATGGCCAATGCAACACAAATCCCCCTGGGGTGTTTTTTCGAGATATAATTGAAATTTTATCTATCTGTGATATTTTTTTTTTGCGCAGTTCTTTACACTGTTTTTATTTAAATTTTGAATTTTTATATTGAAGTTCACCATCACTTTATTTGTTTGCATTACAATAGTTTGACACCCATTAGCCGATGCATTTTTCTTACTGGGGTGTCGTTAAACATTCATTCATTTCTTAATATAAGTACTGAAAAGTAGAATATTTAGATGCCTGTATGTCAAACAGACCTACATTTGTGTTAAAACAAGTTCGTTGAAATCAGAATTCCTATCAGATTATGTAATTTTGTACATTAAATTATTTACATTAAAAAATTATAAATATTGCAAAACAATTCCACTATCATTTCTAATTTCATGTAAATGTGCATGGAAAAGCATTGTTATATTTCTACTTACATGTAAAAAAGTTAAAAGAAAATGAACAAAAAACAGTTTATTTAATATTTTTAATTTCCTATTTATTTATTTTCATTTTAATATATAATAAAAAAAATTATGATGTATATACATACATACATATATACGTACGTACGTGTGTGTGTGTATGTGTGTGTGTGTGTGTGTGTGTGTGTGTGTGTGTGTGTGTGTGTGTGTGTGTGTTACCATAACTTTAATGATATTGTG
The DNA here is from genome assembly GCA_016106625.1 of Dracogyra subfuscus. Classification (NCBI taxonomy): domain Eukaryota; kingdom Metazoa; phylum Mollusca; class Gastropoda; order Neomphalida; family Peltospiridae; genus Dracogyra; species Dracogyra subfuscus. Next base: position 8,304 of record JAECMU010069756.1, read on the forward strand.
TGGATTAAGTTGGGGTGTTCTTATTTATTTATTTATGTCACTGAAATAATTTATTAAAAATAATTATGTTGAAAAATGTGGTTGAATTTACACTGCTCTGCAAACAAATAATGTGGGTTTTTTTTAAGCACGTATATCTTCATATTAAATCGAGATAATCAAATATGTACACATTTAATAGTTTAGATATGGTTTAGATATATGATAGATAGTTGTGAGAACGGTAGGGAGTAGCCTAAATGGTTGAGGGAAACCTACGATTTAACTGATGTTTATTTTCTTCCTTTTTTTCTTCCAGGATTTTTTCATCACCAACTGCGGAATTTCCTAGATTTTTATTATTTACTTTAATGTTTGGCCGTTCTACGCTTCAGGCACAAACATGCTCTTAATTAGATCGGGAATAATAAGAATGGATGTACCGATCGGTGCGTTACGGCAATTATAAATTTAAAAAACAGAATTGCGTATAGTGCACAAACGCCACTTGTCGGAAAGGCTCTTATAGTACCCTATTACAATCGCAATTAACACGAACACTAATAAAAAAACCCAATCGAATTGCTACGTAGACGTTTGTACAAAAACGTTTGGTTGAACTCTAAACTGTCTGGTTTGTCTCCCTTGGTAGCGCGTTTACGTCACTGGGGCATGTTCCCGTGAAAACGTTCGAAAGCACGCTGTTATACAATGCAATGGTCTGCAATCTACAAGTACAATTAATGGTGGTAAATGTTGTTAATGCCACTGTTTTAAATATGTAAAGCTAACATATCGACCAACTGTCGAATATACATCAAAACTAATAATTTTGAAGTTAAAGTTTCTGATCGATATTTGTACTAAACAAAGAAAAAGAAATGTTTTATTTAACGACGCACTCAACACATTTTATTTACGATTATATGGCGTCAGACATATGGTTAAGGACCACACAGATTGTAAATTTAATATGTCTTTATCACTATTTGAAATAATTCATTCCAATGTTTCTGTTAATAACAAATAATATAAATTAAATATGTCTTGATCACTATTAGAAAGAATTAATTCCATGTTTTTTCTTGTAATAACAAATATTATAAATTCAGTATGTCCTTACCACTGTTTGAAATAATTTATTCAATTTGTTTATGAAATATTATAAATGCAGTGTATTTACCACCATTTGAAAGAATTAATTCCATTTGTTTCTGTTAATAACAAATATTATAAATTCAGTATGTCTTTATCTCTATTTCCCTCCCTCACATTACAACAATTTAGAATCCGACCTCCAGGCAGATAACCCAGACAGAGATAATTGAGAAAAAAATTACGTACATGAGATCTATGGTTCTAATTTGACGCTTACGTTTATTGCTGTCCGCGTATCGAACCCAAATAAATCTTTGTTTCGTCTTCTAGAAATACGACCATTATTTTAGTGCCAGCGGTTGGAGTCGCGCTATTCAGCTACATCTCAAATTAAACCGATTAATAGATACAATGACTCCAAAGGGGAGGCTACCCTATTAGTTTATTGGCGCCCCCTGGCGGTAGATCAGATCTCCACGACAGTCTTCCGCTAGAGGGCACTAATTAGCAAACTATTCAGAACGTTTCTTGCTATGGAAGAACGTGGCTTTAAATAATTCTAATTGTTTGACCTATATTTAGCAATTTATTGTGACGTGCAGGCCAAATGACTAAGTTTTAGATTTGATGGGCGTGTAAGAGAGACTGGGAGACAAAATGGACGAATTATGAAGAAGTGTTTAAAGGGACATTTCTGAGTTTGCTGCAATGTTTTAAGATGTTATATCGCTATAAAATATTTCTATTTAAACTTTTGATCGTTCTAATATTTGTACTAGGTTAATTTTCATTTTATTTACTAAAAACTATTTTTTCGTACGTACAGAATTATTTGAAGACAAAATCCAATTTGGGCTTCTTACAAATATTAAGACGACCAGAAATATATTGAAAATATAGATACTGGTATTCTAAACAAGAAAATATATTTAATATGCAAGTTTAATCGTAGAAGTATTTTATTAGTCGGAAACACCTTACAATGCAGCAACCTCAGGAATGTCCCTTTAAAGGCATTTTGTCACAGACAACTTACCCATTAAATGGTCTAACAAAGTATTACGTGAAAAATGTGTACTTTATTCAACAATCTAATTAACCATCATACTCGAGTTATTCATGATATTTGGTAAAAAAATAAATAATGGATTATAGCAATGGTCCATAATTAAACAAATAATATTGTCAAGAGGATTGTCATGGATTTCACTCCATCGTGGTTTAGTTAAGGTGATTCAATAGTCTGATTTGGATTCCAAACATTGATGTGATTTTCATTTATTATCTACTTTTAGAGAAATACGGTCTTTAAATCCGTGGCAGTATGACAGTATGCCTTTAAAGCAACATTAATCAGTGTTAACATTTCATTTCTAAGAGACAAGATCATTATGCATTGTGCTATACAAATGTGGACGACACAGTCATTAACGTTTGAAAATCGTATTTCTACACTATACTCTAACATGATGGCCATTTTGAATTTCAAGATGGCTGCCATGATGAAATGACTGAAACAAAATGCTACCAACGGATTTCTAATTCTGGATAGTCTTAAAGGGACATTCCTAAGTTTGCTGTATTGTAAGATGTTTCTGACTAATACAATATTTCTACGATTAAACTTGCATATTAAATATATTTTCTTATTTAAAATATCAGTGTCTGTATATTCAATGTGTTTTTAGTCGTCTTAATATTTGTACGAAGCCCAAACTGGATTTTGTCTTCAAATAATTTCATACGTGCGAATAAATATATTTTAGGAAATAAAATGAAATTTAACCTGTGCAAATACTAGAACGATCCGAAACACATTTAATATACATATATGTAATTACAATCATTGAAAAGTCTCTGTTAATCGATAACATCTTTAAACTTGCAATAAACTCAGGAACATTAAACAGTGCTAACATTACACTTCTGAAAGACTAGGACATTATGATTTGTGCTATCAAAATGTGGATGACAAAGTCATTAGCGTATAAAAATCACATTTCTAAGCTATACCCTAACATGATGGCCATTTTGAATTTCAAGATTACTGCCATGATGAAAGTACTTAAAAGAAAATGCTACCAATGGACTTCTAAATCTGGCTAGTCTTCAGAATTAAAACAAAACAAAAACAACATTTTTTACGGACTTGCAAACTTACATAACTGCCTGGATTACTAGCCAGAAAAGTCGAAAGGATGTTTTGTTAAGGCCACGAATAATATTTGGTACTTTTCCATACGAGGACAGCCACTTCCGAGGTGAATAATCTTTCATGCTTCATATGCAGGAGGACAGCCACTTACATGGGCGGTATATACATGCATTTCTTAATTAATGATGCATGGTCGGTCTGGGATCGATACCCGTGATTGGGTCCATTAGGGGCGGGCAGCATAGCCCAGTGGTACAGTGCCCGCCTGATGCGCAGTCGGTCTAGGATCGATCCCCGTCAGCTAACCACTGGGTTTTTTCTCGACATAACCATATGTCCGACGCCGATATAACCGTAATTTAATATGTTGAGTGCGTCGTTAAAAAAATAAATAAAAAAAAGGTCCATTAGGCTATTTCTCGCTCCAGCCAGTGCACCACGACTGATACATCACAAACTGTGGTATGTACTATCCTGTCTATGGGGTGGTGCATATAAAAGACCCCTTGCTTCTAATCGAAAAAAGTAGCACATGAAGTGGCGACAACGGATTTCCTCCCTCAATGTCTATGTGGTCCTTATATTTATTTTTTTATTTATTTTTTTTGTGGTCCTTATAACCGTCAATAAAATGTATTAGAGCGTAGTAAAATAAAACATGTCCTTCCTTCCTACTTAACGCGACGTAACTAACTATCGTCGTAAATTACGCTAAAAAGAAAGAAAGAAATGCTTTATTTAACGACGCACTCAACACATTTTATTTACGGTTATATGGCGTCAGGCATATGGTTAAGGACCACACAGATTTTGAGAGAAAACCCGCTGTCGCCACTTCGTGGGCTACTCTTTCCGATTAGCAGCAAGGGATCATTTATTTGCGCTTCCCACAGGCAGCATAGCACAAACCATGGCCTTTGTTGAACCAGTTATGGATAACTGGTCGGTACAAGTGGTTTACACTCACTCAGGGTTTGGAGTCGGTATCTGGATTAAAACTCCCATGCCTCGACTGGGATCCGAACCCAGTACCTACCAGCCTGAAGACCGATGGCCTAACGACGATGCCACCGAGTCCAGTTAAAATTACGATAAGACCGAGGCAGTTGTAAGCCACTAACATAGATGTCATGTGGCAGTTATATGATGTTTTTATCATTTTCTAAGAAGGATACTAACTATTTGTGTAAACATGAATCTAATATATACCAGTTTCATTTCAACTTATTTTCGTGCTTATATCCAATGAAGGTTCAAGCACGCTGTCCTGGGCACACACCTCAGCTATCTGGACTGGTTGTCCAGGACAGTGGGTTAGTTGTTAGTTTGTTAGTGGTTAGTGAGAGAGAAGAGGGTGTAGTGGCCTTACACCTACCCATTGAGCCCTTAAGAACTCGCTCTGAGTTGGAGCCGGTACCGGGCTGCGAACCCTGTACCTACCAGCCAGTAGTCCGATAGCTTAGCCACTACGCCACCGAGTACCAAATAACGTTTATGCAACTCGGATTTTGATGAAACAATTCTAGGCCGTACGACCTTCTAGCGAAAATATGGAAGATAACTCTCATGTCTTATACATTCGGCAATTATCGATTAGCAAATAAAATGACAAAGATCATTCCACGGATGTCCAATACTAATGAATACATCCAAGGTGTTGCATAAAGTCAGTGCCCAATATATCATTTAAAGAGACATTCCAGAGTTGGCTCCATTG
>JAECMU010069785.1:0-12308 GCA_016106625.1 Dracogyra subfuscus
TGCATCATCTTTTGTTTCTGTGTGTGGTAGGGGATTAAGCATGCTTCAACGATTTTACTTTTTTCTGGCCAGTGAATAAATTAATTACTTGTGTGCAGTGATATGTTGTTACAGGTTGAATTATTTATTTTTCTGTTGTGATTTATCAGTTCTAAATTATTTTTCACTGCATGGTTACGATAGTAGATGTTAGCATTGCTGCATTGATTGAGATCGTGATTACCGTGTTTGTAATAATTGAAGGGAAAACAAATACAATGAACAAGAAAAACACAAGTCTAATTGTTGACAGTATTATTGAAATCAGTACTGCTGGACAAAAGATGACTTCGGCTTATACACGAGGCCGATGATTTTGTACTAGATATTTAGGGTCAAACTAAGGGGTCGGCTTATCCACGGAGTCGGCTAATACACGGCAATATACGGTACCTCAGATTTCGAAATATTGTCCCCTGCATAGCTATATTCACATAGCTATATTCACATAGCTATATTTACATAGAACTTGTATCATATGAGGTCGTACTTTGGATGATTGCTGTTTTGCCAACACTGAGCATGAATACAAACATAAATGACTCTCCAAGCACTGCAAGACTTTAAAATTGTTTATGGCACTGAATGGGTGGTAGTGGCAGTAGTCTATAAAAGTAAACATGTTTCTTGTCAAAAATGTTTTACGGCAAATCCTTCTATGTATGTATGTACTTTGGTTTCTTTTAATTGCTTAATGGTTTTTAAAGTGTTTACTACTACATGTGATTGGTTTCTGGAGGTTTCGTGCTATTGTCTGCAACATATAGTGTTCGTTAGAAACTCAGGACAAATTACTTCTGTCATTTTCCTGTAAAGTGCCATCCCACATACCTATGCCCAAAAATTACTCTGAAGGAAGGAAGGAAGGAAATGTTTTATTTAATGATGCACTCAACACATTTTATTTACGGTTATATGGTGTCTGGCATATGGTTAAGGACCACACAGATATTGTGAGAAAAAACTTGCTGTCGCCACTTCATAGACTACTCTTTTCGATTAGCAGCAAGGGATCTTTTATATGCACCATCCCAAAGACATACTACAACCTTTGATATACCAGTTGTAGTGCACTGGCTGGAGCGAGAAATAGCTCAATGGGCCCACCGATGGGGATCGATCCCAGATGGAAAAAATACTGTGAAGATGTATTATTGTAGACATGTAGTAGTGGCGGAGGTCGATTTTTATCTGTTACAGACATGTAAAGTGAAATGAACATTTCTGAAAGTCTTGTGACAAGCAGCATGTGAGATGTCCATGTTAACGTGATGTCCCGAGAGCTCACTTTAAGAATCTGACGTAGTCTGACAGTTCCGGTATATGCGTGATGTCTCCCGGTGAAGAGATGGACGAGCCTTCCAGTGATTCCTGTAAGTCTTTAAGAGCAGCATCGATGTCGTCATCCTCCGTGTGGTTCATCGTCGAGTGTTCCAGGTCTGGCTGCGGCAGACCAGACTGGAGCTGGATTTGAAACTGGAACAAACATGAATCAATCAATTGAGTGTCGGAACAAAAATTAATAAAAACATAGAGGATATTTCATGTTTTTAGTCAAATATGATTGATATCGAGTAAAATTTACAATCATATTTCACAAGTCACACTTGCGTGACGAGTGTGATAAGATTACAAACTTTACGAGATGAGATATAAATCATATTTGAAAAAAAAATTCTATTTATTATATAAATTTTTGGCAATTTACCTTTATTTTTAAAATGCCAGCAGCAAAATAGTTCCGTCTTTTTTATAGTGAAGATAACACTTCCTACAGTGACGATAACACATTTTAGATTTAAGTTAAATGTTCACTCTAAAATGTGTTTTCATCACTGAATGACTGATAACACTTTAATTTCACTGATATTTTAAGATATTTCAATAAATGTTATATAATAAAATGTTAAATTACATAAGTTTTTTTTTTATTGTTGTTGTTGTTGTCGTTGTTTTTGTTGGAGGGGTTTAATGACTGTTGGCAAATTCAAATTGCTGAAATATTTCACACCTCCTTTTTCAAATTTCCATATCAACCACATGTTCCCAAAACGTAAAAGAACAAGAACACTGTATCATTATCAAATACAAACTTCCTGTTCCCAAAACACTCTGTAGCTATCCATCATTGTCCAAATTCCACCTCATCATTATGCAACAGGTGCTTCTAATTTGTGGTTTATGTTAGTAATTGAAATTCACCTTCAGTTCCAAGTCCTGTGTTTTAAAGTACAAACTCAAGTCTTTAATAATATCTCATATATATATTACAAATAGCATACAGTTACAGCCAAATCAATGTATGCAAATAGTATTATTCTAATCAGCTGAAATTATAATAGTGTATTGCTTTTTGAATAGTTATATAAATAGCCAGCACTGGTTGTAGTTTTTACCAGGGTTTCTGCCAAAGGGTATAACGGGTATGTCGCCATATCTAAAATATTTAGCTCTTTTTTTTGTAAGTTAACCTTTTGACAAAACTAATTATCATTATCATTACTATATGATTTTGTTAACCCTAACCCTAAACTCAACCCATTTTCTTTCTGGAGGAGGCTGTGGTTGCATTCAATTCCATAGTGCTATTAGGGGCCTAATTCACTATTCTCTCTTAAATTTGTGATCTCACAATGCAATTCTAAAAGACTTGCAAAGAGAATGCTTTGTAATTATCTAACAGTGCCAAAGAGAGCATTGTGAATTAGGCCCCTGATCTTAACTTTACTGTGATAATACCATATAGAAATTATCCACAAATATTTATCTAACACACCGCTAATACTAGATATGACAATAACAGTGGACCAAAAACACCCTGGAAAATTTTGAAAGATTTGGAAAAGTAAAGGTTAAAGTTTGTTTTGTTTAACGACACCTCTAGAGCACATTCATTTATTAATCATCTGCTACTGTGTCAAAAAAATTGTAATTTTTACATAAGGTCTTACAGAGGTAATCCGCTACATTTTTAAATTAGCAGCAAGGGATCTTTTATATGTACCATCCCACAGACAGGATAGCAAATACCAGGCCTTTGTAGTGTACTAGCTGGAACAAGAAATAGCCCAATGGGCCCACTGATGGGGATCAATCCCAAACTGACCGTACATCAAGTGAGCACTTTACCACCCCTTTGGAAAAGTAAGTTTCTTTGTGCTTTTTATCAAAGAACACGGACAGTAACAGTTTTCAGGTAGAACTAAAATTCAGAATTCTGTTAAAATTGTCTGGAGATTGTTGTAACTGTGCACCATCTTGCAGATTGTAGTTACCTGCAGTGCTGCAAACATCATCATTTCCTCCTCTGTACAGTCAATCTCCTCGGCCATGAGCGCCCACTTCGCCTGCTCGTAGATCTGGTTGATCCGGATAGAGTCATACTGCAATACACAACAAATAGATCACTTACAAATAGTAACACACACTTTAACAGATCTGGTTGATCCAGATCACGTCATACTGCAACACACAACAAATAGATCACTTACAAATTAGGGCCTCTACGAGTCCAAAATATTGGACTCAAGTACTCAAGGGGAAAACTCAACCCAGACCCAAGTACTCGACACTAGATGACTAAAGAATAAAGTAAAATAGCATTATATATCTTAATTCCAGCGCTGAATATGGATGTCGAATCGAAATTGTATTGCATTACACACAGTTGACTTTTGTTTTCCCTCTATGTCTCATAGCCCTATAGTGTAACCGATGGCAAGCATATGGCAAAATGACGTCAAAAATATAATTAAATGAAAGTGCTCTTCCATGCACGATTACTCAAGTCCTGTGAACAGGCTCAAGTGTTGCTAGATTCAACCCTTGCCTGAGTACTCAAGTACTCAATGAGTGCCCGATTACAAATAGTAACATACACTTTAACAGATGTTTGAAATATCAAGCGAGCAGTCCATTGCTCTCCTAATAATAATTCCTGGCAAGTATTTCTAATAAGGAGAGTGGTTCCATAAATCTGAATAATTAAGAGTAAAAGTGATCACTCGCCCATCATGGAGAGGCCAGGTTTAATGTTCTATACATATTAACTAATCGGGGGGGGGGGGGGGAGGTTAGGGTGTCAGCTGCTTACTGACAATTATTGCTGACTTTCAGCAAAGTTTTATCTTTCCTGATGTCTTTGACTAACTTATTTTCTTTATTTGTCAGTCCTTTTCACCTGCTATACACGTACACTAAAATTCACTTGCTTTGGGTTTTCAAAGCAAACTAATCTGCCTATGTCCTATATTCCAAATTCAACCACATTTTATCAGATTTTAATATATAGAGTGCATTTGAAACACCAGTCATGGAACAGTCATCAGAGCACTGTCTGCAATGAGAAATAGCTCAACAAGTGGGTCCGACAGGGTTAGATCCTAGACCAACTGCGCACCAAGCAAGCACTTTACCACTGGATCACATCATGCCCACACTGTATGAACATCACATCATAACTCATAACCTGAATCTCTATCACTAGTTATATTAGGCCTGTATCAGAAGGAATCACATTTCCACTACATACCAACAAAATTAGTTTCTTTAAACATGTATCCAACCGGTGAAACATGAGACCAGTCATAAAATAATAATTACGATACCATGTGATCAATTCTAGATCAGCTCTTAGCACACACACATTGCATCAGCAATAAGCCAATGCATGTACAGCACATACTGCATTAAAATGCCATATGGTTCACAGCAGGGCATAACACAGCAGCACGTAAATAAATTTCAAATATTCATGTCAACACATTTTTGCAAGAGCAGTGCATAAAGAGATGCTAATGAAATGCAGATTGTAGAAAATGCCATTTTAAAGGAGCGTGACCTTAATAACAAATATGATTTCACTGTTATGTAAGGTGGTGGTGACATTCCGGTAAAGTTTTGTTTACAATCAACTGAAGTCCAGCCCCATTTTAAAGTAATTTCATACAAATGCAAAGTTCTGGATTGTAATATAGTCACAGCATTATGCTACATTCTGTCATTCATCAAAAAAATATGGGTTAAATATGAATCAAAATACTACTTGAAAAAAAAAGACAATTTTATGAATTTATTATTAGTAAAGGGCTTACTTATTAAAGGGACATACCCTAGTTTCAGTTCATGAAAATTAACATTAAGTTTAGTTTAATTTAATTTACAAACCTGTAACACATTTTGATAAAGTTACAATTGAGTGAAACAGGAGTCTTTGACTTTGAAATGGTGAAATACCCTCTGAAATGGAATAACTGTTACTTCTCAGAGGCACGTGCCTTTTTAAAAATATGATAAATACATTTTGTGATATTAAAAAACATCAGGATGACCAATAACACTTCGAATGTACGGAAATGGATACTTTAAACAATAAAATTTAAGTAAAGTATGATTTCAGTTATCAAAAAACGCCTCTAATAGTCAAAACTATGTCTTAGTGTTTAAAAACTAGGGTATGTCCCTTTAAACAGCCTCAGTAAAAGCATACAATTTCCCCATGTGTAACTCTGGAATGAGTCTAACTTATGATGTCAGAGATAAATAAAAAAGTATGACATTATTTTGATGAGTTTTTGAGTTTTTTCAACATCCCACAAGTACATGCTCGTACAAGGAAAAGACATGTCCCAAAGTAACCCTTTACAACCATTTACACAGAAGATTTTGTCCTTTGATTGACCTAGGTCAAGTCTTAATTATAATTTACACCTGGCATTCTCGCACCAAGCTCTACAACTTATCCGGGATAAAGTGGCCCACCTCATTCACCTGGTCTTCATGTGCTGAGGTCTGCTGACCCCAGACAACTAAACTGTGCAGATGGAATCGGAACCGCTCCCAATAAAGAGAAATCATGACAGGTCAGGACCTGCTAAACTGGATTAAATGATGTTCGGGCTATGAAACTGCTTCCTCTAACGGAACAAACTCAAAGTTCACAAGTGTAAAGTGCATACAGAAGGAACAGAAAAAGTTTGAAGTCCAGCTAACTGGTTTAAGACAGAGAAATATGGCTGACATGAAAAAAAAATTCAGGGGCAACTTTAGACCCAGTTCAGTGTAAAAAGGGTGAAAAGAAAAAGAGTCTTTAAACACGCATATAGATACATGAAGGAAACATTTTATTTAACTATGCACTGAACACATTTTATTTACAGTTATATGGTGTTGGACTTATGGTTAAGGACCACACAAATGTTGAGAGAGGAAACCCACTGTTGCCACTTCAAAGGCTAGAGCAAGAGATTTTTTATATTCACCATTCCACAGACAGGATAGAACATACCACAGCCTTTGTAACACCAGTTGTGGAACACTGACTGGAATAAGAAATAGCTCAATGGGCCCACCAACAGGGATCGATCCTAGATCGATCATGCATCGGGTGAGGGCTGTACCACTGAGCTACGTCCTGTCCAATAGATACATGATACCATTTTCATTGATGAATTCATTTAATATTAAAAAAATTTTTTTTAGCCATTTTGTACACAATGGCCTACTTCTCTGTGACCCTCTCTGGAACCTGCTTATCTCTTACTGACATATTCCTGGCAGTTTTGAAATACTTGAGCTACCTAATGAATGATAGAGGATTATTTCGGTGTACAGTTTTAGATATATCTCTCACACAGACTCAGAACTTATATGTACATAGAATATGAGCCAAATACATGAATGGGATATTTCTTCAACACTGAAGATTCTATAGAAAAATATTACCGTATACTGTTCATCTCTCCTATCTGTATATGAAAATAATCTTGGTGATAAAGATAGTAAAGGAAACTCATAGGGTGAGGGTAGAATATATTTCTTTACTTTTAAAATAATAAGACAGTATATCAAAATACTGAAATACTGTTATCTGCCATTTAAACTGATGAACCTGTATAGTAAAAAACCTATTTATTGGTGTTTTGTTTGTTTATTTGTTTATTTTATCATTGTTGGTTGGTTTTTAATTATATATGTTGAGACAAAAGTTGGATACCAATGTCTTGAATTTAGGGAACATTTTGTTTTTAAAATCTTGATTAGTGACATTTCTAATGTACTGAACATTAATTAACAACCACAGTTTAATGTTTTAATGTGTAGCCATCTCTGAAACTGTTGTGAATCATGACAAACTAATTAAAAGGTCCCATTGTGGAACACTGATTAGAATGGAGAAAAAACCCTTTGTGGATGTATCCACCCACCATATTAAAGATGCATCTTCTACTACTAACTACAACCTGCTCACTTCGTCTATTCAAACAAATAAATCTGTTTATTGTGACCATAAGCTTCTGTCTTATAAAGGTCAAGTGTAAATGAACTCTGGTTTAATGACACTAGGTGGGAAGTAATTGATGAGTTGGAATTAAACTGACACCGATATCGTGCAATGGATGACATGCCTGATACATTACACCTTAATTGAAATGTACACATTTCATGTCTGCCAACAGGTAAGCGCCGGTTCACTGCAGTGGTCGTGGCTCTCAAATGACTGATGGTCAGCAGGCTCTGTCCAAGGTAACAGTATACATGACTCACAGGTAAACAACATAATTATCAGGTAAAAATCCTTCAACAGGTGAGATCAGGTAAAAATCCTTATCAGGTGAAAACCTGTCATGATAGCCACTATTAATTTTGTAAAAGATCATTTACAATTAATTTTCTTTCTCAAGGTAGGTCCAGTTTAATTGGAGTTTACAGCTTCACGGGAGACGCTCCACCTGAGGTAAATAGTTGCATGATTTTACCAACTAAGCCCAGGGTTATGTTCATTTCCAACCAGTGCACCAGGACGTATACTTTATAGATCAAAGGCTCTGGTACGTCCCATTCTGTCTGTGGGAAAGTGCATACAACAGACTACTTGCTGCTAATTGCAAACAAATTATGTCTATTTTTAATGACATTTTCAACTCTGGCTATTTGGTTTCAATCATATATGGTTACTGTGACACTTGGCACAGAGACTGACAATGGAAACTTGTATAAACTATTCCTATGCAATGGCCACAAGGTTTCTCTCTATATGAATACATGCACAGACCACTGAAAACTGAGTAGACAATTGCATAAGCAAAATAATTCTTTCATTATTTATTTATAGGGAATAAAATCTGGAAAATTCCGCAGGGTCTTGAAAAGTAGACTAATGGGTTGATATAAGCTTTTTTTTTTAATTAAAGAATAAAGACAGAAACTATTTTTAGAAAGGGCTCAAATCTAGAATATCTTTCTTCCATTTAACAGATATACACTGTACCTGAATTACTGGGTTCTTTTGTTGTTGTTTCAATTTATTTTAATTTTAATTTATTCTGAAATATTGCAATAAAAAGTGACATAAAAATTATTGTTCATGAAATCACAGTTAATCTGCTATTTATAAAACATATCACAAATTCCAAAGGTAATTACTAATGTTGCATGGACTTCACCACAATGAAACTAACACATACATGGACTTTACCACAATAAAACTAACACATGCATGGACTTCACCAGCATAAAGTAAGATATGCATGGACTTCACCACAATAAAAGTGAGACATGCATGGACTTCACTACCATAAAAGTGAGACATGCATGGACTTTTACCACCATAAAAGTGAGAAATGCATGGACTTCACCAGAATAAAAGTGAGACATGCATGGACTTCACCACCATAAAAGATAGATATGCACAGACTTTACCACAATAAAAGTGAGAAATGCATGGACTTCACCACCATAAAGGTAAGACATGCATGGACTTCACCACAATAAAAGTAACACATTGATGGACTTCACCACAATAAAAGTAAGACATATGGTATTTGTAGCCGATCCAGACTGACAGTGATATGATGATACATGAATCTAAAACAGGACTACAAAGCACAGGTGCTGCTCATCTTTATGCAACACCTTCTCAGGAACAAAAGAAAACATTCAGTGCATTCACGGCAAACAGACCTTTGACATTTCCAGACAAGAATAATGTTTTCTGTTCTGTTTACTACTGCCAGATATCATTCACCTGACAATGACTAATAACACACGCCACAGTAACCATGTTACTCACAAGTTCTGCAGTTGTGTTTATACATAATAATAATAAATTAAATGTATAATGAGACCAAGACTGAACATTCTGTTCCATGGCCTTTACCTTTAGAAGAAACAGATGTTCTTGTCATTAACCTTGACAAATAGTGTTTAATGAGCTACAATTAGGTCCATGTGATCATCTTCACTAGTTAGACAGCAGACGGACAGATACAGATAGATATATACAGACATAAACATACACATAGATATAGATATATACTTCACAATTAAAGGGGCTATCTCAAAGTTACATAATGACTAAAAATATTTTTTAATTAAATGTCAACAAAAACAACCAAATAATTTTCATTTACTATTACAATTTATAAACTTATTTCACAGCAAAATCCAATATGGATGACCAACAGGTTAATGCATAACGCTATAGTCTGAATTTGATGACATCTCTATATTGACCCAAAAATGGCTGTTGTTTAAATGGATTCCCGAAGCAGATTTTTCATGTACTTACCATACTATTTTTCTCCAAGGATTCTTCTTGGCAACATATTACAATTTTGCTGTTATTAAGTTAAATAGACAAAGATAATATAAAGAACTGATTAATTTACATTTTGTTTTATAAATTACTTAAATAACAAAATATGACACTTGTAACTTTGAGAATATACCTTTAAAGAAGTTATGGATGTCTGTTTTAAATCATAGTTTATTAGAAAGATGAATCTTATTGTATATGGGATAATTAGTTTCCACTTTTGTTGAGGTATTAATAATATAATGTGAAACCTATTTAAATTTTAAATCAGATTTACAGTGAATAAAAGACAGGTTTTGTGATTACGACACATTCTGTAGTGTTTAGATGGGCCAATCCTAATATTGAAAATGCATTCTGTAGGAAATATATCTTTTAATAGTTTTATCCAAGGTAAGAAAACTATCTACAGTCTTTCAAAACTACATCTGTAATAGACAAACAAGAAAACTTCAAAATAAAACAACATCATGAAATTAGTTTTTAAAAAATGCACGAGACAACTTCATACTAAAACAGAATTATGGAAAACTGAACCACAATCTGACTCAATGACTTGGAAAATGTTCGGAACTGAACCTGATATCAAAAGATTCATCAGGCAATAAAACCCCACTATCGTTGCAAAGTTCTACTACACAAACAAGCCGTAAAACATAAATCTCTAAACACAATATGATCAAATTTCAAACTTTAAAAAACCACAGATTATTATGATGTAGATGGTAGGATAACCTGTTCAAGATACTGCTTGGTCAACACAACAGAGGCATGCTGTGCAGAACTTAACGTATGTTAATGTTATATTATGAAGTATCAGTTGGCAAAGTTTTCACTATTACCCACTTTAACTGAAGCACATTAAAGCCATTCAACCTGTGAAAATGGCAAGCTACAAAGAAAGGCACTTGATTATTTTTTAAGTGGCTATGGCTACTCAGTAACATGGAAAAACTGTTGAAAGGGTAAGGATCTCATTAGCTTTCCCTAATGGGAAAATGTCATGACAGGCTTATTGTACCTGTTTTACATGGTCAATACAAAGACACTGTCAAAGTAAACCTGATGTGATGTGATGGGGTGGTGGTGGTGGTGGTGGTAATTGGCCTGGACACCCACCCCACATCTTTGGAAGATTTAAATAAGAAAACATCATTATCACTTATTCCAGTTGCAGGATTCTGGGTATAAATGAGATGTGTATAGAAGGGGTTTTGGTGTGTGTGTTTAAAAGAAAGAAAAAAAAGAAGAAGAGCTCCAGTAGGAAATTACGATTTTGTTTTGAAAAACTAAATCTAACCTGGTGTATTTCTGAATATCTCTTTACACTACAGTACAAGCATCAAATTTTAATTGTAGGGGTGAGTGGAGTGGCATGGCACAAGGATAAACTGTTCTTTGAAATGAGGGGCACTAAGGAAGGATTAAACTATCGACAGATGTTGTAACAAAAATAAATGTTGAAACAAAACTGCCAAGAAACATGGACATTCTTGCATTTTACATTCAACATAGTGAAATAATGCTATGGGACAAGGAAGGATACACCAATATAACATGGAATGTATGGGAAGGGCACGGTGGCAAGTATAAAGAGGGCAAACATGGCATTTGTTGTCAATGCCACAGGAAAAAATCAGCCATGCATCAAGAATTTGTAGTAGTTTAAAACGTGCATATGTACCACTGAATATTCCTTTCCTTTCCATAAGCATTTAATTGAACAAGCTTAAGGGGTTTTTTCATGAGAGATCAACCAACATCAAAAGTACTCTATGTGTGCAGAAGATGATAAATCCACAGCATAAACATTGATTGAATAAAATCACTGACATCAAAAGTCTACATTATACGTGTATCTGTGTAGAACACATCAAATCTACAAGTCACATCAGCACCCATTGCATGTTAGCGTGTGATAAATAACAGCAGAAACAGTTTGCACCAGGACACCTTGGCACACTTTCTGTGACATATGGTAGGTCATAACTCACGTATCTCACACCCCAATTACTGGTGAAAGCTCTTATTATCGGAATGTCAATCACTACAACCCTTGTTGTTATTCTAGACTACAGCTCCACTTGTTTAAATCAGTGTACAAAATAACAAGTGACCTTATTTACAATGCCATTAATTTTACTGATACTTTTCACGAACTTTCCTCCTAAACATTCATTGAACAAACCTGAAGATGATACCTAGACCACAAAAAAAAAAAAAAAGGAAGAACAAAAAAGTGCAGTCATAAAAAGTAGAAGACTACTGTGAACTTTTTTAAATTAAAGAACAAGAACAGAAACAGTTTTCGAGTGATCCAAAAATCTTGGATGTGTTCAAACCAATTAAATAATTAAAACCAATTAAGACTCCAAAAGGTATTTGACTTTTATTTTCCAATATTTGATTTCAAATATGTCCACCAACATGCTTGTGTAATGTATTACGACAGTGACACTTGTAAACAAGTTGACTGGTACCATCATATTTTATCATATCACATTTGTCTAGCATTAGGACAAAAACCCAGTCTGGCAAGTTGGTGCAATCACTTGGCCTCAGGTGACTCCCGGCTTCCATGATGCATGATCATACAATGTTTGATGATCCTGCCTCGTAAATATACGAGACATTTACTAGACCAAACAAAATGGGTCAAGAACAGCCAATGCTA
>JAECMU010069881.1:0-10604 GCA_016106625.1 Dracogyra subfuscus
AAAGTGTTGTCACCACTTGCCCGGATGGCAACTCAAAACAAAAGTTAAGCGCAGACACTGATAGACATGATACCCCAAATGTTTTTGTTTTTTTTGTTGGTTTGTTTAACGACGCACTCAACACATTTTAATTACGGTTATGTCGGACATATGGCTATGTCGAGAAAATACCCCAGTGGTCAGCTGACGGGGATCGATCCTAGACCGACCGCGCATCAGGCGGGCACTGTACTACTGGGCCACGCTGCCCGCTGATACCCCAAATGAGTTAATATATAGCAATATTAGAATTTCAGGGACTCTGAAAGAGGAAATTATGCAACGAAGCACTGAATATATTTTATTTGTGGTTATACGACATGGTCAAGGACTTCGGATAATGAGAGAGTAATCATACTGCCTGAATTCTACACATTACTTTTTGATTAGCAAGTCAGGTCAGGTCAGGTCAGGTCAGTGTTTAACGTGCACATTCAGAGCAAGGTGTTGTACTACATGCCTGTCCTCTGTCCAGGACAGGAAAGAGGTGGGGTGGGTTGGAGGGTGGGGGTGGGGGTGGATGCCTGTAATGGCAGGGGCAAGTATACACCTGCAGTCCGACTGGGGCTGGCAACAGGTAGAGGGTGGTTTGGTATTATGAAATTTGAAATCTCTTGTAGGATTAAAGACAACAAAAAAATGGTGTGTGTATGACGGGAGTTGGGCACAATTTTTAATGTTTTTTTATTAGCAGCAACAGATAATTTAATTATCATCCCACAGATAAAATAGTACATACCGCAGCCTTGGTTACATCCATTAATTTTAGTTAAAAAGAGTGTTAGGTATTACTTACTGATTAAGGTAAAAGCCACGGGTAGAAGCAGTTACATGGTATTTTTTATCTTCCAGTGTGACCACATACAGATACAATAAATCACCTGAAACATAAATAATTAAAAAATAAATAAAAATAAAGACTGTAAAACCGATACAAGCAATTTACGATAATTTTTTTAAAAACAAAGTATAATACTAAATTTTAAAACATGCTTGTCATATTTGATTTAAAGTTAAAGACATTGCTAAACAAGTTTCAGTCACAAATTTCAAAACATAATAAGAAATGGTCCTGATTTTGGGGTGCAACAAGCTAAACTTAAATAAAACAAATGCTTTTGGAAGAATTAAATAAGCCACCTTTCAGTTGATAAACATAGGTACACAGGGTTCTCATTTTGAAAGAATAAATAGGTGATCATGAAGGTACTTCAGCAAAATACACATTAAAATGTGGAAAATAAGCAGTTAATTGTAAAAATCAAACAGCCAATAGCTACTGGCAACTGGTTAAAAATCTCAACCTGGCTGAAACGTCCGATTTAAAAAAATTTAAACTTGGATAAATTGGTTCCTGTTTGTGTTAAAAACGGATACCAATGCCACAAACCAACGACTGAAGAAAACATACCATGCATTCTTCTGTTGCCTGGTGGAGGATTCCAGCCACTGTATGTCAAAACCTTCAGGCATGTTGGACCCTGTAGATAAATAAAAATTAAATAGCAAATCGCAAATCATTCAGTGAACTAAAACTGAATCCACAATACTATTCAGTGATTTAACAGATTTAAGACTTCACTGCTTCACAAAATATTAGTAGAATAGCAGAATATGAAAATAGGGGTATGGGGGTATTTTTCTCACACAAAATGAACCTTCTTGTGAATAACAATATTTAACAATGCATTTTAATTACTGTTATATGGCATTGTATAAATGATCAAAAAGTTAAGTTTGTTTTTGTTTAACAACACCACTAGAGCACAATGATTTATTAATAATCAGCTATTGGATGTCAAACATATGGTCGTTTTTAACACTGTCATAGAGGAAACCCACATTTTTTTATTAGTAGTAAAGAATCTTTTATATGCATCATCCTACAGACAAAATAGCACATAGTAAAGCCTTTGATATACCCGTGTTGGTGCACTGGCTGTAAAAAGAACATACTAGTGATCAAACACTATTCATATAATCAGGGAGAAAATTGCTCTTGCCAATCAATGGGCTACTTGCTTCGATTAACATCAATGAATCTATCACACCCACTATCCCACAGCCTTTATCACACCATTTGTGGAGCACTGGCGGGAACCAGAAACAGCACAATGGTCCCACCGATGGAAATCGATTTTGGATAGTTAAAACATCAAGCTTAACAACAAGGTCATGTCCACACTGCTGTAATATATTACCTTCAATTCTTTCACAGCTGGGTGTAAAGGTGTCAGGGGTCTGGTGCTGGCAGATGGCATGATGTACTCGGGAGGGGTGCAGTCCATAGAACTTGGGGTCGACTTTTTCTTTTCTGAATACCAGAAAATATCTACATCAACAAATTTACATTATTCAGTTGAGTTACTTGAACAAGAATTGCATGCTATTAAATGTCTATCAGTTGTATTCATAGATGTTCAACTCGATGCACATTAATCAAAAAACCATACCCAAAAATGATTGGAAAAAAAGAAGTGCTTAAACATGCACGGCGATGAAAATGACCTAACTGTAAAATAATTTAATTAAAAATAAAAAATAAAAATAATAATTAACAAAAATGAAAGTCAGAATGATTTCACTGAGGGAATTCGATCCTATGACCCATACATTATATGTTCAAACTATTAAAATTTTATAATCTTCGAATTTGTTCCATCTAACCACTAAACTTACACTTTCTTTTGCATAATAATATTACAGTATAATTAAATGTTTAGTATAAGATTTTGATAAATTCAGTTCTCAGCCAGACACGAGGAGATAAGGATTAAAGTAGACCCCATGTGCACCTAAGATATCGCCAGCAGTGATGGTGTTGAGGAAAGACAGCGAGTTGCAATCCACTCCATTATAGGCATCAGCTGGGTCAACAGATTTCAGCAAGTCTCGCACATGGCGCACATGAATCCTGGCCTCGCGAACAGTGTACGGCTCTGTAAACAAGACACAAACAGATTATTGCACAGAAAACAGACAAAATTTAGACAAGGCTTTAAGTAGGTTAATCTTTAGCTACAAGCAAACAATTCCATTAAAATCTAGTACCTTTATGTACAATAAGGTTATTTATTTAAATTAACCATAAAAAGGTAATACATTTATTACTTTTATAGATATTAAAGATAAAAATTAACAGGTTAAATTTATACTTTATCAATGAATTTTCACAATAATGAAGATTAGATGAAAAACATTACTACCATACATAATTATTTTTTTTATGACTGATATACACCCAAGGGTTCTGTTACATATACACTGATGGAAAGAAATAAAGTATCACAAAAACGGTAACCGTAAATAGTAACTGGAACCAAATCCCTAAATCCACTGTTTCAGAAGTTGTCCATGTTACCGACTGTCAATTTGACACTACTTACATTCATTCCCACATTACAATTTTGCATTTCTCAAATCTTTCCATCAGTATATATATCTCCTCACATGGAACACAGCTTGAATGTTAAAACAGGCGGAAACTCAGCAGACCTATCCACTGAGGGAAACTGATTATTTGATCCACTGCATCTGAAGAAAGTATTCCACTAATAAGCTATATCCTTCTCCAACATGAACAATTAAAATAACCTTCAACGACTTTAATGTGAGATCCTTCCTCCAAACCCTCGATGGTTTTAAGCTCTGCGAAGTTGTCGAGCGTGGTCCCGTCGAGCTGTAGGGAGAAGCACGTCCGGTGACAGGTGTCCTCACGGTCCATCAGAACCTGGTGGATCTCCTGAACTAGCTCCATCGAGCTCACCTGGAAAATAAGAACACTATTTAAATAGCTGTAAGGAGAAGCACGTCCGGTGACAGGTGTCCTCGCGGTCCATCAGAACCTGGTGGATCTCCTGAACCAGCTCCATCGAGCTCACCTGGAAAATAAGAACACTATTTAAATAGCTGTAGGGAGAAACACATCCGGTGACAGGGTGTCCTCACAGTCCATCAGAACCTGGTGGATCTCCTAAACCAGCTCCATTGAGCTCACCTGGAAAAACAGAAAACTATTTAAATAGCTGTAGGGAGAAGCACGTCCGGTGACAGGTGTCCTCGCGATCCATCAGAACCTGGCGAATCTCCTGAACCAGCTCCATCGAGCTCATCTGGAAAATAATAGCAATATTTAACAATGAAACCAGGTGTCCTGTACAGGAACAAGGTCGAGACATTATCAATACAAGAATTATGATTTATAAAGTAACTAAATATATCAGTAAAACATTACTAACAGTCAACTCAAAAGATTCAATCCTGGGTGCTGACAGTTTGACAATGAAACCTGTGTCCTGTATGAGAACAAGTTCTAGACATTATCAACATAAAGCAACTTAATATGTGAACAATTACTAACAGGCAACTCAAATGATTCAATCCCAGGTGCCGACAGCTTGACGATGAACCCAGTGTCCTGTATGAGAACAAGTTCCTGATCTTTCTTCTCCTCATCCTCCTTGTTCTCTTGCTCTGCTGCATTGTCAGCTTTCTCAGGCACTGTCGGACTGTCAGGACTTTCGGGACTGTCAGGCGCGCTGTCGTCAGAACTTTTATCCTCCGACCCAGAGTCGTCCGTCCCATTTATTTCCATATCCTCAACTGAAGTGGTAAAACAAAAATCAGTTCTAATGAATCTATAAACATTTATATGTAACCACAAAAACATGGCAACATAATTAAACAATATCCAGTCTAAGAATACCTTCATTTTTTTTTATATTATGATTGTCATTACAAAACCTTATTTTCTTGTCTAATGTTGGCATAATAATTAGCAACTTTTGAGAATAAAATTCTTTTGCATCATTAATTACCTGCAATTACTGTTTTGTTTTACCAGTTACTATAAACACACAAGTATCATTACCAAATATGATAATCTATCAATCAATTTACAGTGCATTCATGCAGACAAATGACCAGTCACTTGTGACCAATACCTGTAGCCTAGTAGATTAACAGTCGGAAACCTTTATGACCTGCACTGCTGTTCATGTATTTACATGTCATGTATCTACATGTACCCACATTGTATAACAAACCATACCATTTCAGTATCTATTACAAAGAACATTGTTTTTTGTTTTAATAATTTGATAAATATTGTTGCCATTGATAGGAACCAATTTAACCACAACCTTACAAACACTGTATCACGAAGTGCACAGTACATTTATGACTTCATGATACTTTCATATCCCACCATACCATTTGTTGGTTTTCCATAATACAATTTTAAACCTTGTAAAGTTTCTTTTGGATATCCATATACTATTCAATATTTAGAATTGTGTAACAATCGTAACTTTGTATAACTAACTGCGCCAGTTACCATTATTATGTAGTAATTTTATGTATTCATGAGTGTAGGATGATGCAAAAAAAGGGTGGGGGGAGGGGGGTACACACACACACACACGGTTTCTGCCATAAATACATTTTTGTGTATGGTGTTATGGAGTTGAAAGTAACCACTGTCAATGGGAGGGGGGAGGGGGGCTCCACCCCAAAAGAAAACGGGTTGTTTAGGGTTAAGAGTCTAGAAAATCATACAATACATTTAATTTGTCAAAAAGTTAACATAAATTTGTTTTAATCTGCAAAACAATTTATCCTGACATACATACAAATAAATGTATAAATATATTTAAAAAACACTGTGGCTGGTAAAAAGTGTTGGGGGGGGGAGGGTTCATGCTCCCACCGCTTCCTTCACCAGTCATATTAATCAAGTATATATTATAAACAGCAAAAATGATCATACTTTGTGTTTACATATAATCACTAAAAAACCTACAAGTAAAAATTATTACTGCTTAAAACACTTGACACAATTCCCCTCAGAATTACTTATACAAGCTGAATTTAGTCCCACAACATTGTTCCAGCTTTCAGCTTGTGTACTATCCAGGGTCACAGCATAATGCACATGTTAAAAGTTACAGCTTAGACCGGTTAGAAAATGGATTAACATGTGGGTCAGACTTCTTAGCTCACTGGGGTGTCATTAAACATTCATCCATTCTTAAACCATTATGTGTGTGGTGTGAGCATTTGGCTCTCACTTCATTCTCTCAACTGACTATGCAGTATGCATAAAATGCAAGTCAAACTTGCCCTCCAGGCATCTACATTTATACTAACAGCCATCATCAGTATATAACAACACCAAACCTGTCACTAAAGTAAAATTATGTATCGTCCACTTCACATAATTTACAGGTATACACCATCAGTTTTATGTATGTAATATCCCAAATAGAAAAACAACATAAAAGGAAGATTTGTTTTATACAATTCACACGTATCATCTCTGTTAAAAGCTTACACCTTTCAAATTGAAATATTTAACAATAATTTACCTATTAAAAAAAAAAGCATTCTGGGAGTACTGGTATGCATATTATTGCTCAATATCATGAAGTACAATCATATAGTTAATTAATAAAATGGTTACATGTGACGACTATTATATACAACGGGCACTGCCATTTTGTACAATCCCAGGGAATATGCCCTCTGGCGAGCCAATGGTTACATAATACTTAACATGTCACATCAGCAATTATAAACCACCACTGTCATAGTGTTAAAATAACTATTATGTTTTGTCCGTAAATTAATTCACATACTGAAATAATAATAAGTTTTTTCTTAGCTAATTGGTCTTTTCTTTTCGTGGCCTGTACTTGTTGTTAATGATTGGCATGTGTCTATTTAGACTGTCCCAAGACAATGTGTCTAGATGCACTAAAAATATCGGACTCTTTTTTTCTGAACATTACAGGGTACCATATGATAACTGCAAGAAGACCCACAAAATTGTAATTATGAGCCAACCTGCTTTATTACTGTAAATAATTCTGTATTACTGTAAATAATTCTGTAAAATCCTTGATTAAATTGACTTTCCCCATCTAAAAATCACAAAACTTACCAATTACATAGTCTAAATTATCACTTGAGTATTTGAGTGGTAGTTTTTGCTCCAACATACACTACCAATAAGCCTAATAATATGCATCTTTTCTTTGGATTTTTTAAGAGTGAAAAATACTGTTACTATTTTGTTCTATTGATGCAAACTGAAATATATTTAATTAAATAGATTATTATACTATCAAGTCATTTATGTTGTTTTACAAGTCAGGTTGATGAAAGCGAAGCACCCTTTCGTAAATTAGAGTATTTGTTTACACTGTGCATACAGGAGTTGATCGGAACTAACGTCACTCCAACTCAAGCACCGGACTCCACAAAAAAACTAAATAAAATGGCTGCCCCCAGTTAGCAGAAATGTGTTGGTGGTCTGGGTATGCATCTTTCCAATAGAAAGCTCGTGTTGGAGTTGACTGTCACTCTAAGTTCAAGGTCACAACTTTGTGAAAAATTGATAAATTGACATAAAAGTCAAATCTGATCTGTAACAGTACATGATAAGGCTGTACCCTAATTTCAGCTTCCCTAAAAGTCTGGACAAAAATATGGACAGACAGACGAAAACTATAGACCCTTCCATTTGGGCTGGTATGGACTAATAAATGAAGATGCATTCACTTCTTGACATACATACATGGGGATGTTACTGTATCAGAATTCCTTTATGATTCAAGACAAACCAAAGAAACTGATTCTTTGACATTAACCAACATAACAAACATTCTGTAAACTACTAATAATAGCCAGCTACAATTTCATGCTCACCTGGAGTTTCTATTTCTCAACTAAGTAGGCATTACAGTATTGATCACATCCAGCATGATTAAATCTTGAATATACCCCAGATATCCCAAGCTCATTGATCCTCTGGCTAATAGTGCTTTGATTAGTAAATAAAAAGTCACATGGACTTAAAAAAATGTCAAGAAAATGTCAATACCAAAGCTCAATACATTATTAATAATTATTCATATTACATTATAAAACATAGGTCACTGTGACCTATGCCTGTACTGTACAGCATGATATGAACCAATGCTGCATGTTCCGAATGTGGCCATTTAGTTATAGGGTTTTGAATTAAAGACTTTATTTACACTTCTATCTATGTCCCATTATGTATAACATAGCAAAACTATGCTAAATTCACAAGCAAAACCATCATTCTTTCAGTTTTCAGAAGACTGCATGTACCAATAATGTAGAACAAGAAAACATTAGGCTTTAACATAATGTAAATAAAATACATACCCCCCCCCCCAACACCCATTAAACATAGTATCAGTAGTAAAAAATCAATACAAAAGTGTGATTAAAATTGGAAATGTCAATACCACACACATTAAGTGATTTTTGGGATAAAACTTGTGTGTACGGTAATTTTATCAAATACATTTAACACAGGAAGCCACATTTAAGATTTTAAACAAACACTATTATTGCTTAAATGAAGCTTAATGTTGCACACAATATAACCAACACCATTTACCTACAGTCCTTAATGTTTCCTCAACATTAATGCACTGTCATGTTACAGCACGAAAAGCAGTGATGCGTTTCAACACTTCATCATGACAGGCAATGACTGCCAATTTATTTAACCAATGTGTGACCTTTATTGCCCCATTCATGTACAAACCATTAAAACATGTCAGTACTATACATACACACGTATCTTATAGAGGCGCATGACAAAAGAACAAAACCAAAATAAAGATATAGCTTTACATATATTTTTAGTAACAGTAAGCAAATACTATACTGGTAAAATGGTCATCAAATGCTAGTCTTTATCTACATGTAAATATTAATTAACATCAACTAAACATGATTAAACCTTTTACTGAACCTGTCTTTAATATTTATAACCTGTATTTTTATGTATATACACAAAAGATGAGCTGTAGTTGCTCACATAAAAACAAGCATTCTGAGAGTACTAGCTATTAATGCAATACATGTCCTCTACAACTCTCTGAATAATGGTTAAGTGTTCATGAGAGTTAAACTTCATCTATAATAGTACTAGTATATGATAAAGCTATGCACAATACACTCAATATATCAACAGGGCACAATGTTTCACGCGAACCGTTGTTCTATTCGCGCGTCGGTTATGCAAAATTAAATTTACGCGAACTGCAAATCGGTTACGTCATGACCTGTAAACGTTCAGAAATTAAAAATTGCAAACTTCACGATTACAGGAAGTTTATTCATGCAGACAATGACATTCCGACAAATGTTTTAAACTGATTTTTAGATACTTGATGCGCAGTAAACAACGTTATATTGCAACGGTTGTAACTTGCGATCAGTCTACACTTTTAAAAACGTTTTAAAGAAATGTGCTCGGACCGCTTGGGACGGCTAACAGGCATCGAATTTTAACTTTTGGGGGGCACTGCAAATTTTGCCTTCGTGTCAAGAACAAAAATTGAGGCACCAAGGCAAGTTCGAGGGGCACCAAGGCAAACTTTTCCTTCATAAAAGAGGCACGAAGGCAACTTATTTTTTATCAAATTATCCCATATTATTACCAACTGTAATGTTACTACTGAAGGCTAGGACTATTCCATAAGGGAATGGGTGAGTCACTGATTATTACTCTATGACTGATACATTCATAAGCATATCCGCATACTAACTACTACTTGGATAATAATTCAAATAATTTGTGTAAAATAGAAACTTTTAATCTTGTAAATGTAATAGTGGTCCTGTGTTTAAACTGTATACCAACCTGTATAGTAAAGAATAACACACACTTGAAATAATATTTTAAATACACTGCATCACTTGTCAGTTCTATCATACCAAATAATTCTTACAAAGAAATGGCGACCTGAGAATGACAGTCTATATGTCATTATGATTAAGAACGAGAATGAAAGTTCAATACTATGAAAATGTTCTTTCCTTTTTTTAATTCTCCCTTTCCGCAGCATGTCTGTGTTCAACTAAATATGTAGGGAAATCCAGGGTTCACCCTGGATCAAAAATAGCTGTAGACAAAATATTAGCCATATGGAACTTTTATTAGCCATATTGAAAATGCTTTAGCAAAATTTGTGTTAAGCAGTAGGCCTACTGTATATAGTATTTATATATGAATATGAAAATATATCTTTTTCAGCTAGTTGTGTACAAACTTGAATAAATAGGAATAACAAAACCTCAATGGGGGTATAGGGGCAGTTAATATATTACTTCAGTCTTTGATTTTTTTCAGCGGGTGTGGATGGGGTTATGCATTATCTTCAGTTCTTCATACACCACTCATCCCCACTTCTAAGGCCTATGACATTAAATAAACATCCAGAAATATGGGGGTGGGAGGTTGTGTTTTTTTCTTCCTTTTTTTTCCAAATAAATATTTGAGGTGTTTTTTTTATATATAGAACTCATTATTTCGCATTATAGTTTGAATTGCTTTGTTTTAAAGTGACCCATCAATTTCAGCGTCGTGTTAAATGCTTGTTGTGATTTTTGCTTGCAAAATATCTCGGCTATGAATACAGACTACACAGTATATTCCGTATATTAAAAAAGAAAAAAAATTACGGTCTTTTTTAAAATTCAGCTAACTTATTAAATGTCACCTCACAGTCTTACACATTTAT